>CAJHUC010002554.1:0-37311 GCA_905146915.1 Ostreobium quekettii | reverse complement strand
AACAATGCAAAAGTTGCAGCAAAGAGGGCTGGTGCTGCTGAAGCCATGTGCAGCGAGGCATTGGATGCTGCTTCAACTGCAGAAGAAAATAGCCCTTCTGGGCATGATGCCCGCACTGCCGCTGATGGGGCAAAGACAGCAAGCCTGGAGGCAGCCAAGCCTGCTGATGCTGCAATTTCTGCAGCAGAGGATGTCAGCGGTGCTGCTTCCAGAACTCAGGCAGCTGCTGTCAGTGCCCTGGCTGCATCTAAGAACTGTGCTGCGGTGGTGACCAAAGGCAGTGCCAAGGACATAATGGCTGCTGTGGACATGACACAGTCTGGTATTTCCAATGCCAATTCTGCAGCCAAGAAAGTTGGTGCTGCCATGAGTAAGGCTCTCACTGCCTGTGCTGAGGCCAGTTCAGCAGCGGACAATGCAGTTCCTCCCACAGAAAAAGCTGTTGCAGCTGCGAAGGCTCTCCAGGCATTGTGCAAGGTAGCTGCCAATGAATTGTTGGCTGTCCTGGGCCAGGCAAAAGATGCAGAGAAAAAGGGTAATGGTAGTGCCCGAGATGCAAGCAATGCTACTAAGAGATGCAAGAGCGCTGCTGTTGAGGTGAGGAATGCTGCTGGCAAAGCTGGGGAATGCGCTATTGTGGCAAGCTCTGGTGCAGAAAAGGCAGTTGCTGTGCTGAATGCCAGTTTTGCTAAAGACAAAGCAAGCCCTATTGGGCGCAAGGCTGCAGCTGCTGCAGAGAAGGCGAGTGCATTGTGCCAGGGGCTTGTGCTGCTGGAAGTAGAACTAGCAATACTGCAGATGTGGCCACAAATGCAACCATGAAGGCGACAGGAGCGGTAGATGAGGCTGTTGCTACCAGCGATGCCTGCAAAGCACTTGACGAGAAGTCCCCCATGGCTGTTATTGGGGCAGCCATTGAGAAAGCGAGTGGGGCATATGAAAGTGCCATGTCCAAAACGTCATCAAAGACCACATCAAAGTCCAAGGCATCACATGACGTACCATAGCAAATTTTGTTATAGTTGCTGCGAGTGAATGTGTGCATTTGGTAAAGGATTACTAGCCATTCATTACTGCGGCGGGCGATTATCTTAGGACTATAGGTGTTGGCAGGTGTTCATGTATGCTCTAGCACATGGCGGGTTGTGCCTCCAGTCTAGCAAGGAGTATCGGCCATGGGTTGGCCAGGAAAAAGCAGCAGGGGATTGCCATGGGGCCCAGGGTGTGTTAATAATAGTAGTCTAGTATTTGCAAGGAGTACCGGCCGTGGGTTGACCGGGAAGAAGCAGGAGGGGATCGCCTATTAATAACAGTAGTCTAGCGTTTGCAAGGGATGGCCGGGAAAGAATAGCGGGTTGCGTCCCCTGTCTGGCAAGGAGTACCGGCCGAGGCAACATTTATGTATATATATTTATTAATGCGTATTTATTATGATAGCATGGACTGCAAATTGGTAGACATGCGTTATTTGAACATATTGAAATATTGGAACTCGTTATGTCAGTGCTGTGGCCTAAATTTGGAGGCAAAGGTTACTGGACACAGAGAAAAAAATCCGCTTGGAAAAAATTGCCTCCAACAGAAACCGCCGCTGACCAACAGAACACGACCGGAATCTCAAAGTCCCTGACGGATGGCAACAAAACGCCAGCAAAGGTAGCAGAAAGAAAAGCGCTTTTACAAAAACCGCTGGCTGCAAACACCCCCTTCACGGATAGCTCCAGAGCCAAAAAATTGAAAGTTGATGTGGCATGAACGGCTATGGAAACCCGGCCCCGGCAAAGTGACGGAAAATCAACGGACGGAATGTTTGAGTTCAAAAAAGTTACATAAATAAAATAACAGAAAAGAAGCTGGGCAGCCATGTGTAACCTGCGCACAAAAACACACATGCACACACACCCCTGCACACACAAGCGCAACTCGTTTAGGGCCGAGCTACACCAACAGCACGTTCTCGCTGACCACAACTGTCGCATGGTGGTGTGGACGTGCAGGATGGGATTGCTGGAAGATGAGGCCAGCAGGCGCCCACTTGTTTGTCTCATCTCACCGGCATCCTTATCTCTCACATGCACAGCCTCACTCGCCAGCCTTGCCCGCATCCACTTGGCCAGTGCGATTAGCCCGCCTTTGGTTGCGGGGAAGGTTTGGCAGTGGCAGAGTTTGTGCCAACGATGAAGCCTGCGATTCAAATTCTTTGTATGTCAACAAAATGATGATGTGGCAAGCCTTCAGCGAGTTCCTACGCGCTAGTCATTGGCACACGCCAACGAATAAGTCAACGTGCCCAAATGGCAGGTGGCGGGGCTCTTGCTTTGCAACCATTAGACTTGAGGTCTGCGATGCGCACAGGGATGCCAAAACGCAGAGATCTATGATGCACAGGGGTGCCAAAACGTGGAACCCCAGGACAACATACTCCATGCCACCGAAGTAGTGTTGAACATTCAATGTTGCCCGCCCAAGTGGTGTCTCCTTCCCTGATCGTGATCAAGTCCGCCTTGCACCATGATCTCCATTGCACCAAATATGGTCACGAGACTCCTCTCCTGCAGGCCACAATAATACAGCAAACCCCATTTGCTAGATCTATCAAATTCAACAATCCCTGCAGAGTTGGGGTACTGCTGGGGCATGAGTTTGATTTCAAACCACCCTTTTGTTAGCATACAGTAAGGAACTGAAGCCAGCAATTTGAATCAATTGGCTGCTTTCCAAAATGGTGAGTTTTTCTTTTGATGGATGACCACACTGCACACCTGATCTTGACTTTTTTTGGCAAAGGTTCATAGTCAAGGCCAGTCTCTGACAAGGGCGTTGGCTGATCAAGGTTGTCCTCATCGTCTTCATCCTGTTCAATGAACTTTCAGTAAAATGATCGCTCACCAACACAAAATTACAATTGGATGTATACATTCTACTAGGCCCACACTTTTGTGATAAACAGATCTCAGCATCTTCTTTTGATGTCAGCCATTCTGATTGCAACTCACAAGATGATGAGGATACACAAATGGTCACCGCTTCCACAGAGCTAGCATAGCTAACAACGAAACGACAAGGTTGCAATCGCATATAGTGCTGACAATCCACTAATAACAATATCCAAGGGAAAAGTACAACGTTTTTGCACAACATATGTCCTTCAATTGCAGCAACATCACTTCTCACTTCAGAACCATCCATTGGTCTGCCAATCATCTTTTCCAGGACTTGGCGAGCCTACAAAACAAGGCAACGGCTGACAACCTTCTATATACACATTCATTGAAGCACAATTCTTTCACATTGTTCAAGATCTGAGTTCCATGCTTCCCTTGCTGTCATGGAATACGCTATGGAAGCAATTGTATTCAGCAAGGACAATTGATGTTCAGCTGGATTGGACTACAGCATGGATTCTATTGTGCCATCAATGCCTACTCAATCTGAAGGACACATTGAACTACATGCATTAGGAAGTGCACAAAGGCACCAAAGATTTGTGCATCTTCCATGGAATTCGGCTCGCCATATGTAGGGCAACTCATGCGGGATGCCGCATGGCTGTGGCTGCATGCTCATCGCCATGACATTGCTCATCAGGACTGACATGGGGACTCCATGACATTTTGGGGTGTGAAATGGCTCAGAAATATACCTTGTTGGTCTATAGACGTCCCGCCAAGGTGCCACAAGACAATCTCCTGCCACAACAACTTAATGGTCTTTCTGCAACAATATTCGAACTTAGTATCATGGATGCATCCTGGCAGGTGGGTAGTGCTTCATCTAGAATAGTGGCCAATCTGCCTTGATCCCCAACGCTTCAGCAGTGACCATGCATAGCAGTCAAAGGGCCAGTGTGTGAAAAATGCAAGCTCTCACACAAAGAATGGAATGAACACATTTGCAGAGATTTCACAGGGACTCTGTAGTTCCCGCTCCCTTGATATAAAAGTTCCAATCCCCAACAACGTCCTTGCTTCCTTTACATGAAAGTTCCAATCCCCAACAGTGTCCTGTCCCTCCCCTTTTTCCCATTCCCCTCCACATCCCCAAGTAGGCTTGCCGATTGTCAGCATGGTTTTTCTTTTGCTATCTCCACGGTGGGAAGTAGTTGCCATTGATATGGCACCCATGCTGGCTACTCCTCTATGCTTGGGCTTCAAATTGCTTTTGCTGCTGACCATCATCTCTAGAGCCTTATCTTTAAGAGGGTCCTCATGATTTGGGTCCTGCGATGGAGATTGCAAACAACATACTCATCATAATACCTTTGCACGGTTGTGGCACAATGTGTGACATGGCTACTTGGGGTTTAGGCTTATGTGACATCTTTGGAGTAAGAATTACATAATTGGGGAGTGTTGTTTAGAGCTTCTTAGTTCCAACGCGCCCTTAAACGCATAAATCCGTTAAGAAACAGCGAAGATATGGCCTTCTGAAGCTGTAGTACTTCGGGCCAAGGGGTCGAGGGTTAGATGCTTGGAATTAGAGGACAATGGGTCGATCGTAGGTGAATGGTGGACGGTGACGATGTGCCTGGACGTGCACTTGACATGTCTTGTCTTGATGTGACAGCGATGGACCCGCAATCGGGCATAGGGCATCGCGCATGCGGATTTGTGCGCGTGCATGCAGTGAATTCGTGTAACCGTTCTGACCCACTCTCTGGCCTCCCGCGAGCCAGCGAACCACCTAACCACTGTGCCCCCACCTCTTGCCGGCAACAGGCCCCGGGGATCGATCCAGCCAGCGAACCACCTAACCACTGTGCCCCCACCTCTTGCCGGCAACAGGCCCCGGGGATCGATCCCCATCGAGCATTGGGCCCACCGCACGACCACAGGAGCGACTGCCCCGGATACGCCCACTATCCAAGGTGGAGAGGGCCGGCTGACCTTCAACAACCGAGCTGCAGGGCAGGGCGACCCCAACGCCTCCGGAAACCAGTGGCTGCCGACGGGGCCGCAACACAATGAACATCACCAATTGAATTCTTGGAACATGACTGGCAAGTTGCTTCGCTTTGATAGCAATTGGAGCTGTGATAAATAGTAAAACAACGGCTTGTGAGACCACAAGACTGATGTTCACTCCTCATAGATCAATGCTTGCATCTGTCCAAGCTCTAACTGATGAACAGCCATATCTGAGATGTGTCTGAACAATTGATATATATCATTGAGTACAAAACAATCTGACCCATGCAACATTGTTTCTGTGAGTTCTTGCAAATCAGTTCCACATGTGTTGGTACTGCTGCTAAATGAGGATGGTGCTTTGCCCACACTATTGAAGAAGTGATTTGCTGGATGGAGAGGAACTGAAGTGAGCTTGCCCCAACGTGCAAATGCCCACAACCCATCATGAGCAGGAACTGAAGTGCATACACAATGGTGGACACTCCAAGCATGGGCTTCCAATCTTCTTGCAAGATACATAGGCACACATTCCCTTCAAGATCGATGTTGGGATGGAAGCCCTATTGTAGGCACAAATGGGCAGTCAACAACTGCACAACAACACAGATTATTCGTCCGATATGAAGTTCTTTTTTCGCTTGTAGGAACAGAGTGCCAATATGCCAATAACTGCCAGAAAGGCCCTTCATTTGGAGTCAATTGCAAGAACAAGAATGGGATTTATATGTATTTTCAGCCTGAGAGCTACACCAGAAGGTATCTTTGGAGTGCTTCACCATCCGTCATATAGCTCTGCCAATAACTAAACCATGCAATAACCAAACAGGGCATGAACAACGATTGTGTGCATGTGTGGAATATCATTTCCTTGTCAGTCTTCCTTGTTAAATTACCAGGGGTTTCCCGAATCCTTACCATTCAGACCCCTCAAACAGGCGTCCACAAAGACCACGCTTGCATAGGCCATGGGCAAGGTTGCTGACCCCTAGAAAAGAAACGAACAAATGATCCGCTTTATAAATTCTGACAGAGCTGTTTATGCATACCAAGGAATTGGGGAGACAAGTCTAGGAGGAAACACCCACAGGTAACACAAAAATCATATGCCATAGCGTTGGTGGAGCAAGTGGTGGCAGTTGCAACAAGATTCTCTAGTTCCGCTTGCTGGAACTATTCAATAGATCATATTCCAATGGCATTCCACTTTCCAGCACCTCGCACTCCAGTAATCAACCATTTAGTCGACACTTTGTTGCAGTCATTAGGACTAACGGCCTTGTTGTTCATGTGAATGGAGGTGGCCACGCCTGTAGCCGGGCACAACTTGAGCCTGAAGACCGTCTTTAGAGCGACCGTCAACTGCCCATACGCCTCGCCTTAATATATTCCTCGTAGTGCTCGTGATGCACACTCTACCTGACAATATAGAGCAAGGCTCCTGAGCAGTATCCTTCTCCCTGCTCTTTTTCGTGCATTGCCTCCTGGTCCACAACACACAACTCACTGCAACAAGCAAACGACCCATTTGAATGCCATCTTTGGGATAGTAATCAATGCCAATTACAGACAAGCCACGTTATCTCAACAGTGTTTGATAAGTCCCAAGGATCCTACAAAACAGAGACCTTTGCTAGCGCCACAGGGAAGCAAGGCAAATTCACCACCTTTTGGCTGGCTGCCTGGCATTGGCAGGAATCCTGAAGGAGCCGCACCGTATCTGAAAAATGCCAGTGGGGTCTAACGCTTTATGCATGTTGACAAGAATGAAGGAAGCCACAATCTCCCTAGGTTAACACTACAACTGGGGGCAAGTGCTCAGCAATCAAGCTCCTACACATAAAGTCAGGCGATGGAACCAGGCACTGTATGGTGTTGACGTCCCATGTTCACGTCTTGGGCGTGTATGGCAATATTGTCGTTGCATTGGTTAGTGTTCAATGGGGCAAGGTGTGGGCAGTCCACTGCATAGACAGCCCGCCGATGCACGAGCACGCATTCAGTAGCCGCTCATGCCGGCCAGACATGGGCGTGCCCGTGAAGCGGCCGCCTATCGATGCATGGGGTGTGCCATACGCGGCCCGGTGTGGCAGATGCGGGCAGACTGACGCGTACATAGTATTTGCAATATAGGCATATGTAGCAGTTGGGCCTGTGTGGGGGCGCGTAGGCGTACAGGGGTATTTCGATACATCAGATCAGCATTCCAAGCATTTTCACCTGAACACGTCAGCAAGTGGGACATTGCAAGTTACCCTACATCCACCAATGGCTTATACGGCATCCCCACGCACGCAAACGCATTGGCCGTGGGGCCACGTTACCCAACGTGGGTCTGCCCATAGTTCTATAACCATAGTGTCACTTTCCCAAAGGCTTGTATTCTTTCTGGATCAAGTTCCAAGAGCTCTGGTAGGAATGCTTGCAACCGCCTCTACCTAGATAGACTGCATGTCATGCTTGTTGAGTAAAATTCGGACCTTGATTTGTAAGATGGTGTTATCTTTATGCCCTGGGGCAGTGAAACTAGGCATATGCCTCATATATTGTACCAGACAATATCATGGACGGCAATCGGTACAAGATTCAACTACTACAATCGATTTTGATTGGTGTATGTTCATCCACAGTGTGCAAGCAAAATCGAAATGAGCACTAATCTTTGCACCATCCGCTGCTGTTGTTGTTCATTTGACTGACTGACAAATTCTTCCATTCTGCCTATTGGCTGCATAGAATGGATGGATACAAGAGCAACCACTAGCACAACTGCGGAGTCCTGCCCAACAATGTGCTAGTGATACGGTTGCTTTGGTAGATGAATTAGATGTATTTGATTACTCTAAATGGGTAAACTGGCCTTGTGGTGGTTACAAAAGACATCGGATAATGAACGGAACAATTAATGACAATCTTGTATAATGTACAAATGTAGTAACCGCCCGGGGATTCCGACTCCCCGTTCATCCGACCTGTGCGCCCGCGGGAGCAACGAAGCTCCCAACATCATTGGTTTCGGAGCGCGGAGCGTTCGAGCGGCAAGAACACACCGGCCGACAGCCGGAATGGCAAGTGGGGATCCTCGCTAGGAGACTGGGAATCCGGGGGACCAATCGGCCGGGCAATTGGTGCCCTATCGAGGCGGGCCGACCCCCATGGAACTAAATGGAAACGGCGGAGGAGTGACAGTCATGCAGCACGGAGAAAGTGAGGATTGGCCGGAGCAGCTATTGCTGCGCCAAGTCGGGGCTGTGGCCGCGGCTGCTGCGAGGAGAGCGACCCTTTTTGCGGTCGCAGAATGGAGCCATTCGGCCGGGCAGCAGCAGAATGCCGCTCTCCGCGGCATGGGCGAGTCGCTCGGGCAGCAGCTCGAGCTGGCGGTGAATCAATCGGCCTCGCAGCAGTTGCAGCAAGGCCACGAGCTGCGCGCCTTGCAAGAAGGTGTGCATGGCAGAATGGCCGCGCAAGAAGGGGCCATTTCGGTGATCGGCGCCGGGCTGGAAGGTGTGAGGCAAAGAGCTGAAATGCAAGCGAATGAGCTCGGGAGATTGCAAGCTGCTGTTCGAGGAGATTGGCTTCGAGCGGAAGAGTGGATCGGCACGGAGATGGACCGTAGAATGGAGCAGATGGGGAAGAGGCTCGCGGAAACGGAGAAGCATTTTACGACAACCAACCAGAAGTTGGCGGATGAGGTGCAGCTGGCGGGCGCGATCGACGGCGGACGGTTTGCACGGACTCAGGAGGATGTTTCAGAGGTACGCGAACGGCTGGCGGCGTTGGAAACGGAGAAAGGAGGCCAAGATGCGCGGTAACCGCCGGCTCCAACCGTTGGAGGCGCTGGCCAATGCTACGGGAAAGGCCTCCGAGGAGGCTTCGATTGCCAATGAAAGCTTGCGTCAAGTGGCGCGAGTGTTGGGCGACCTCGGCGCCGCCGTTCAAGCGCAGCAAAACTCGCAGGAATCGGTTTCCGAACGAGTGGAAAGCATGGCTGCGAGCCATGCTCGAGAAACGGCCTCCATGGCCAGCGAGCTCGGCGGCATCAAGCGCGCCATCAAGGCGCTGTACCGCAGGATGTCCGAGGCAACGTCCAGCCTCGTCGTTCGGCCGGCTATGCCGCCCTCGACCGTTCGGAGTCGGTCGCCGTTGCCGGTGGCCTCGGGCGCGGAGGATGCAGGTGCCGCGGAGGGAGATGCTGCCCCCGTGGGGCTTGTTCGCGAAAAGGTTACGCTTTACGAGGGGTTACGCACCCCTGGCATAACGGGGAGCTGCGAGACGGCACAAGGTGTGAGTTTTGGAGTTCCTTCGCTGCCCGTCGGTGCTGTGTCGTGGAGTGAGAATCCTGTGAACTGGAAGGTGAATCAGAATGTGGATTGGGATGCATTCCGGAACAAGCAAATTCCTAGCAGTATGTACCTAGGGACCATGGTAACTACTGTCCCAAGTACTACAGTGCAAACCACTATGGCACCGCCGGAGAACTTGGGAATTGCAAGTGGAATTGCAGCACCATTGTTGCCTCCTGGTATCAGTCAGACAGCAGGCACTTCAGTACAGCCTGGTCAATCTTCCCGTGGTCAATCAGCTGGTCCGAGTGGAGTACCGTCACGAGTGAGTGGAGCTGGAGCATTTGGAGCTGGATTCCCTACACAGTCGGCTCGCCAACCTCCTTTCCGGGGGTTAGGTGTGCTAGAGGATCCCTACAGCGGGCTGGGATCATATGGATCCTTGGGTGGTGGAGCTGGAGGATCAGGTGGTCACGAACCGCCAAGGAGACCACCCAGAAGGTCACCCTTAGGAGGCCCGCCTGGTGGCCCGCCTGGTGGCCCGCCTGGTGGCCCACCTGGAGATGGCGATGATGACAGAGACGATGATTCTATGGGCGAGAGAGAGTCATCACATAGAGGTGGGTTGCCGGATATTGGACACAGAGCTGCCGCTATCCCTGTCGACACTGGATTCGGGAGATTGAGGATTCCGATGCCAGAGAGATTTTCAGGCCACCATCAGGATGTGAGTTGCACAGAATGGGTGCTGGCCATGTGCAGATGGCTGCGTGGCAATGCAGTGGACGAGTCACGCTGGTTGTCAGTGATGTCAGCAAACTTGTCTGGAGCTGCCATATCGTGGATGAACCTGGTAGAGTTGCAAGTCTATCAGGGGACACGAGCACCTTGTGCTGGTTGGCGAGAGTTTACTGAGGCGCTGCATGGCACATTTGAGTCAGCCACGCTGGGAGAGCAGGCTAGGCACAGACTCCACACTCTGCGTCAGTACAAGTCTATAGAAGCCTATGTCAGGGAGTTCCAGAAATGAAGCTTCAGGCTGCCTGACATGTCTCGAGCGGAGCGTTACTACCAGTTCATCGAGGGCCTCAAGGAGCCCATGAGATCTACAGTGGTGTCTTGGGTGCCTGAGGACCCTGATCAGGCCATCGCGACCGTTTTGCGTCTTTCTAGCCTTCAGCATGGGGGCTGGGAGCAGTCTCAGGGGCAGAGCCAGGGCAGAGGTTAGGGCTGACAGTCTGGTGGACGTGGACGAGGCAGAGGACGTGGCCAGCAGCAGCAACAACATCAAGTTCATACAATCAGTCAGTCCCAGTAGCAGCAGCAGTAGCCTCAGTCTCAGTCAGATTTGGTTGCAGCAGTGCAGCAGGGTGGCAGAGGCAGAGGCAGGGTCGTGGACAGCAGGGTAGTGATGGCGGCCGTGGTGATGGCGGTCGTGGGCGTGGTGTGTGTCGGCTCTGCAAGAGTCCGGGGCACTACGTCAGTGTTTGCCCGTGGCTGGAGGAGGCTGCTAAGCAGTTAAACTAGCCGCGGGGCAGCATGCACCGCCCACGCTACCCTGGAGAGAGCAGGGTGATCCGGCCAGGAGAGCAAGTCGCCGGACGCTGGAGATTTTTGGGCGGAAGTTTGAGAAAGTGAGCCATCCTCAGTGGAATTCTGTGTTGGTGGGGCCACGTGTTGCTGTTGTGGCCTCAGAGGAGTCTCATCTATCTGGGCGCACTGGCCCAACTGCAGTAGATGGTCAGAGTGTTGTTTCTAGTGGTGACCATGATGTAGATGCCGGAAAGAAGAATGATGTGAGCACTGACTTTTTCCCCGCAGTCAGTGATAGCTGTGTGGCTGGGGTCACAACTAAGGTTGATAGTGTTGAGCAACCTGTTCTTACTGGCAGCCAGAATTTCTGTGATGAGAGGCTGACCAGTTCTGATACACCCAAAGCTGGTGGTGGTGATGTAGAGGGAGAAATGATGGGATTGCACACCCTACTTGTCTGTCCTCTAGCCAGTGTTGGGTTCATGGGATACGAACTTTTAGGCAGTATAAACCGGCACGCAGTTGTGGCTTATGTTGATAGTGGGAGCACTGCGAATTATATTTCTGAGGCAGTTGCTCAACGGATTGGTCTTTCACCAAATGGGAAATCGGTGAAACTGCAGATGGCTGACACGACCACACGTGAGACATTGGGTCGTGTGTTTGGAGTGAAATTTCGCTGTGGTCAGTTCATGAGCACTTTTGATGCAGATATCTTCCCAGGATTGGCTCATGACATACTCCTTGGTCTGCCTTGGTTGATTAAGGAGAACCCCTATATTGATTTCCGGTCAGGCAAGATTCAGGTGTTGCAGGGACAGGATTATGTGGCATTGCCGACGGTCAGTTGTACTCGACAGCAAAATGTATCAGCAGAGGATAGTCTATTCAGAGGTCAGAAGGATATGCTGATGGTGGTGATCAGGCCAGTCGATGATGACAGTATCCCTGTAGAGACGATCCCAGAAGATCAGGAGGGATCAGATGTGAATAAGTTGAAGCGTCCTGAACTACCGGAGCAGATCATTGCAGCACTTGACGAGTACAGTGAGGTCTTTGCGAAGGATCTACCAGCAGGTGTTCCGCCAATGCGGAAAGGTCACCAGTTTCATATCGAGTTAGAAGATGGAGCTCAGCCAGTCAGCCGCCCACTCTACAAGCTCAGTCGTTTGGAGCTGGAGGAGGTGAAGCGTCAGCTGGACTACTTGTTGAAGCAAGGATATGCACGTCCATCAGAGTCACCTTGGGGAGCGCTCATCATCTTTGCCCCCAAGAAACATGGAGGATTGAGGATGTGCCTAGACTACAGGTGGCTCAACAAAGTCACCAAGAAGAACAAGTACCCATTGCCACTTCCAGAGGAGTTCATGGACAGACTGGCTGGAGCAAAGGTATTTTCGAAACTGGACCTGCGTAGTGGATACTGGCAGATGCCTATCAGGGAACAGGATGTGGAGAAGACTGCCTTTAAATGTCGATATATGCAGTTTGAATTTCTTGTTTGTCCATTCGGAGTGACCAACGCACCTCCACAATTTTAGGCGATGGTCAATGACATTTTCTGTGATATGATGGACAAATTTCTGATCGTATTCCTTGATGATCTCGTAATTTACTCGCGAAATATGGAAGAACATCAGCAGCACTTGAGAATGGTTTTAGCTCGTCTGAAGGAGCACAAGCTATATGCCAAAGCGAGTAAAACACAGATAGCTATGAGCAGTACTGATTTTGTTGGTCACTGGATTTCTGGGGATGGTGTTTCACCTATGCCAGTCAAGATTCGTGCCATTCAGCAGTGGAAGAAGCTTGAGACTGTTACAGATGTGTGCAGCTTCTTGGGTATGGTCAGCTTCTATCAACGCTACATACGCTGATTTGCAGAGATAGCTAGACCATTGCAGGACTTGACCAGGAAGAGCATTGTTTGGCATTGGGGACCCAGACAAGAGCAGGCATTTGAAAATCTGAAGAGAGCTTTGACTACTGCTCCAGTTTTGATTCTTCCTGATCCCAGTCTTCCTTACTTGGTGGTGACCGACGGGAGCGATGTGGCTATTGGAGCTGTGATTATGCAGGACCAGGGCAAAGGCAACCAGCCTATAGCCTTTCTTTCACACAGATTGCATCCTGCAGAGACCAAGTACTCTCCATATGACAAAGAGATGCTGGGGATTTCATCCGCCCTCAGACAATGGAGACACTACCTGGAAGGATGTGTTGGAGGTGTTACTGTGATGACAGATCAGCAGCCAGCTACTACCTTCATGGAGCAAAAGACTATGTCTCGCACTCAAGCGCGCTGGCTGAAGAGTGGATACTTCGAGAGCATCATGCCAACGCTGAAGTATATACCAGGCAAGGCCAATGTTGTGGCAGATGCACTCTCCCATAGTTTCACAGTTCAGACTCATCCTGATTCAGTTGCCAGAATTCAGTCTGCAGTAGTACCTTGTGTTGAAGATTCAAAACGAGAGGCATGGTTGCATTCATTGAACACAGATGTAGGTACTCGTGATGTGTTGGTGAAGCTCAACATGGGACAGGTTATGAAGGGCTACTCAGTAGATCAGAGAGGGATTTTATACTACCAGGCAGCAGGGAACGAGCGCAGGATTGTGGTTCCCACCAGTCAGCAGCAGCATATTCTTGAGGAGCACCATGATGTACCGATAGCTGGACACTTGGGTGTTGAGAGGACTGTGGAGATGTTGCAGCGAGTTTATTGGTGGAAGGGGATTCGTCAGTCAGTGAGGGACTACATCAGAACCTGCCCGAAGTGCCAGATGTTCAAGTCAGAGAATCAAGCACCAAAAGGACTTCGGCAAGCGATTCCAGTTCCAACAGCTAAGTGGGAATAGATTACCACTGATCTTGTGACGGATTTACCTGAATCACATGGACATACAGCTGTTGCAATATTTGTGGATCGACTCACCAAGTTTGTCATCTTTGTTCCTTGCCGGAAAGAGTTGAATGCAGTGGGGTACGTGAGGCTATTTTTCAATAATGTTTTCAAGATTTCAGGTTTACCTCGCGCTATCATCAGTGATAGGGACCCCAGATTTTTGAGTAAGTTCTGGTAGGAGCTTTTCAGACTTCTTGGCACCAAATTGTGCATGTCCACCGTGTACCATCCGGAGATAGATGGTCAGTCCGAGGTCTCCATACGCACGCTGGAGAATTTCTTGAGGCCATACGTTGAAGAGCACCCAGAGGAGTGGAGTACCTACCTTCCTTTGGCAGAATTTGCAGCAAGGAATGCTATCAACGTAGCGACCGGATACAGCCCGTTTTATTTGATGTATGGGCAGCATGTACAGGCTCCAGTGGGACTCATGGCTGAGAAGACAGTTGACACGAGGGTAGAGTCAGTGGATGTCATGGTCAGTCGGATGCAGAAGGTGGTGTCCAGTGCTGTGAAGCATTATGAAAAGGCACAAGAGAGGATGGTTACAACTACCAACAAGCATCGTCGTGATGTGCAATTTAAGCCTGGAGATGAAGTTGTGGTGAGAACAACATTTTTGCCCTCCACAGCTTTCAAGCATATTCCAGTGAAGATCAGGCGTCATTATATTGGACCTTTTCAGGTGGTGAAGGCAGTTTCCCCAGTTGCATACACTCTTCAGCTACCATCCAACTGGCACATTCATCCGACCTTCCATGTCGAGAAGCTGAAGAAGTTTGAGCACAGTAAAGAGTTCCAGCACACCGTCAGTTCGCCTCCAGAGTCACTAGAGGTAGAGGGCGAGCAAGAGTTTGAGGTTGAGGCAATCATCAGACATCGTGGCAGCGCTTCCAGAAGACAGTACTTGGTAGTCTGGAAAGGCTATGAGCTTCATGAAGCAACCTGGGAGCCAGAGGCCAACCTCACGCATTGTTCGGACCTCGTTGCAGAATACCTCCTCCGGCTACAACGACAAGAGGCAATCAAGAAGACCAGACAGAGTCGCCGAAAGAAGTGATGGACATATGGATAGCAGGGGTTCATTGTGAGTTGGATCGTGGTATGGGACATGGCTAGTCTGACTTACTGTGGATTTCTGTTGGGTACGCCGTATCTTCTTTCTTGCTGGTTTTTTGGGTCGTTGGTCTCGTGGCCGAGGATGGCCACACTTGGTAGGGGGGAGAATCGATACGGTTGCTTTGGTAGATGAATTACATGTATTTGATTACCCTAAATGGGTTTGAGTTGGGTAAACTGGCCTTGTGGTGGTTACAAAAGACATCGGACAATGAACGGAACAATTAATGACAATCTTGTATAATGTACAAATGTAGTAACCGCCCGGGGATTCCGACTCCCCGTTCATCTGACCTGTGCGCCCGCGGGAGCAACGAAGCTCCCTGCATCAGCTAGTAGATCTTTTATTGAAATTCCTGCAGAGCTGGCTTTGCAATTTGAGCTCTCTGTAGTGCTCGACGTTGTCTTGTCATTCCAGACTGTAGTTTCCCAGCTGGATATGTGTGCCTGATGTTGGAGTCTGGCAATGTTTGAAGGCCTGGGAGCTGTTGATGTAGTCGACTTGTACTGTAAACTGGGAGTATTGCTAGCAGTGATTGGCAAGAATAGCTGTTTGAGGACTTACCTTCAAGGGAGTCTGGGGCTTGTAGGATTGAGGTCCTTAAGGCGTTCAAATTGCTTGCATTGTTCAAATCACTATAGGTACACCAACTGGCTTCACAGCTGTGGACAAGGTGATTGTGTCTTGCATGCTTGCAAGCGTGCCTTAATAGCAAAACCCAAAAGTACACAAACCAACAAGGAGGTGTGCTTGATAACAGCACAACTCAATTGGACATCATGGGTGCATGTCACAGATCTTCAGGTTGGTTGCCTGGACCCAAGTGCACTAGTATAAATGCTTAAGAAAAGTGCAAAGAAGATATGTGGTGGTGTGTGCCTTGGTTGAAGTCATGGCATCTATGAATGCGCTTTGATGATGCTTCCATCACATCGCGTCATGGGGTTCGTCTTGGATCCAATACCCAGATCTGTACCCAGGAGAGGCACTAGCACTTGCATGTGATATGTACAAGTTGGTCGAAATGGCCAACAACACCGATCGCAGGGTAAGGGGGAGAGATGGCGAGTTGGCGATGAATCCAGAAAACTGCTACTACACAATCGAAAATAGATTCTTCTTTTATATATTGTTGGAATAGTATTACTAGTTATGTCAAAGTAGGTGCTATCCACAATAGAGTAGGTGTTAATGACACTTACTCTACTATAATAATATCACAGTAGAATACCTTGTAAGCACAAGGTGCTATCAGAAAGTGCTAAAGAAAATGGCTCTAGGGATAGTTGAGAGAACGACACAACGTTTCCCTAATGTGTTTCTATTTGAATCACATATGAAAGTCCTTCTGGATGGATTCTAAGATTTTACATAGCCTAAACCTTGGAAGTCACTCATTCGATTCTGTTCACCACCTATTGTGTCAAGTTGTTGGCACAGAGAGGGTGTCCTTCAAGACATCTGACACCATCTGTATGACTACGTGTGTGATGTATGGTATTTGGGCTTTGCCCGACTTTGTGGTGACACAATTTGCAAACAAATGTAATCACATTTCTGTTGCAAGCCAGGTGTTATGTGCAAAATATGTCTCCTGGGCCTGAATCCAGCCTTGTGATTGCCTCCCAAACTTGCACTGGTCCGCCAGTGGCCCCCCTTAACTCGCAAAACCTGGAATTTGCATAGTCCATTCCTGGGGAACGGATTGGAATGGACCTGAATGGACAAGGACGGGGCATTTCCATATCACAAATGGATCCGTTCCTGAGCTGGGATAGATCCGTCCCTGAACAGGAACGGATCCGTTCCAACACCATTTCTGCTTGATGCAGATCCGGTCCAAATTTGTTCCTGGGGAACGGCCTAAGAACGGACTGGAATGGACTAGGACGGACTAGGACAGGAACGGGAACGGGTCCGTTCTTAGGACGGGAACGGACACCATCCCCATTCCTGTCCCATCCCCATTTGGCCGGGCCCACCTCTGGCGGTACGTCTCATCGCTACCCTCCCATGTCGAGATTGGGTAATTTGCGTGCCCGCTGCCTTCCTTCCTTTGGTCCAGTACTTTGTCCCGTCAACATTTTCACACAACCGCACTGTGGGAGCTCCCCTTTTGTGATACGAAAAGGTTGTTGGTGTGGGGCTCCTGCCCTCTTTGAGCCGCGGACCCGCCTCGCCGGGCACCTAGGTCCTTACGGGGACCTAGGCGGGACCACCCCTCCTACTCCTGTATCCTAATACCTAGAGTGGTTACGAGGGGTTGAGGACTAGTTAACTTGGGCAGGGCGTCCCCCACACCAAGGGCCATTAGTAGGGCGTCCCCCATATCAAGCCGCCGTGCGTAACATTTGTCCCCCTCAGGGAGTGGGGTGTCCTCATCCCAGTAAATGGATACAGGAGTAGAAACTTAATTGTATGCACCACAACTGGCTGTGCGATTTGCCACATGCCCAGTTTATGTGGTGGCAATGCAACTGTGTTGAAGAGAAAGAGTGGTTGTTACATGACCTTTCGACCTCCCCACAACCCTCATTAAAACTCTTCCTTCAACCTGGAGGTTGGAATGTTCCATTCCTGACCTTTTGGCCTATGTCCGTTTCGGAAAAAACAAACCATGCAGATCAACCTGCATGGCCCCGGCCTCCACCGGCCATCCAACCCCGCCCCCCTCGTGGGTGTGGCTATTGCTACTGCCTTCTCTGCTGCCTATGAGTAGGAGCTCTCGGGGGGTTGACAAGAGGGCCGTCATGATCCACCCTCTCCCCGCTCAAAATTGCAAGGGTCATCGCATTCGTATGCCCGAACAATGTATGAGAGCGGGGTCCGGTATAACTGGTATTCTTCTGGACCCATTTCAACAGGATCTGCCACATGCACATTCGCGCTTTTAGTTCATCACATCATGTACTTTTTGTACTGCAATCAGTTCACACATGCACCACCGGAGTTCTGCCATTTTCAAATGCTTGAACTAGTTCTTGTGCATTGGCAACTGCCTTTGCCGATTCCCAGCTGTTATATTCATGACCATAACCCAGCCATTTGATAAGGTACTCTACGGAGTCCTGTCGTCGGCCACGCTTTTTAATCCTCTTATCCAGGATTCGTTCAACTTCATATTCCAGTTCTCCTTCGATTTCGATAGGAACTGGTGGTGGTTGTACTCTGCCACTTGCCTTATAAGGCTTAATCTTCGATACATGAAACACTGGATGTATCTTATGTATGCTTTCCGGTAGTTCCAGTCGATATGCAACGGAACCTATCCGGTCGAGGATGGTGAAGGGCCCAATCCACCTCGGTAATCATTTCCGAGTTCCAGGGTGTTTGAGGGTGATATGTTGTGTCGAAAGGAGTATGTCATCTCCTTTATTAAACAACATGTCCCTCCTATAGCGGTCAACATGCTTTGACGGCTTGTCTCATGCTTTTTCTAAGCACTCCCTGGCCTCTTTCAGCGCTGATTGGACACGGTGATCAAATCGTGTCACTGCTGGTAATTCCTCCATGAGGGGTGTACCAGTATGCCTTAAATAAGGCTGTTGTGCCCTATCAATGGCCACTGCCAAGCCGTGGGCATTTGGATTGTCATAGCCTTTCAGAGGCTTCCGAATTTGCACCCCAAGAGCTAAGGGACTCTTTGGGTGTTGATCATAGTTCAAATAGAACAGGGTCTCTTGGGTGGAACTGTTTTTCGATTTGTTCATTGCAAACTCGGCCATGGCTAACAGTTCATCCCACGCGTCATGGTCAGAATGCGTATAGTTGCGTAAGTAATCCTCCAGAATCCGATTCATGACTTTGGTCTGGCCATCCGTCTGTGGATGGTACGCAGTGCTTATGTTAAGCTGTATTTTCCACCTCTCGGCAAGGTACCGGCAAAACCTGGAAGTGAACCGAACGTCTCTGTCGGACACTATCTGAGAGGGAAGACCGTGGTGCCTTATCACATTCCGCACCAACAGGTCGGCTGCTCCTTCTGCAAAGAGGTCAGTGGTCGTGGCTACGAGGCGGACCATTTTGGTCAGTCTATTGACAAACATGACGATAGCATCATGACCTCCCTTAGTTTTTGGCAGTTGTGTAATGAAGTCCATAGACAGTTCAGTCCATGGCTCCTCAGGAATGCCCAGAGGCTGTAACAAGCTTGGGGTCTTTTGACGAGAATACTTAGCCTGTTGATAAACCAGGCAAGTTTCAACATGTTGTTGTACTTCTCGTCTCATTCCTGGCCACCAGTAATACCGCTGGACTAAGTCCAGGGTTTTGGCTTGACCAAAGTGTCCTGCACTTGGATGGTCATGAGCCAACTAGCAGATCTCAGTCCGCAGACTGGGTGGTATATATACCTGCTTACCTCGCAGCCATAAACCGTCTGTACAGCGCATCTCCTGCTGCTGTTTCATAGACTCAAGCTGGGGATCTTGGCCATAGGCCTGACGGATCCTAGAAGCTAGTTGATCTGCCTCTACCGTCTCTGTTATCTTTTTCTTTTGTCCCCGATTGCGTATTGCTCTTAAGCCACATACAACCAGTTGACTCTTCCTCCTAGCCTCCTATTCATCAGGTGATGGAGGAATGTGAGAGAGTGGATCAGCCACATTCTTTCGCCCTGGGCGATAGTCCCAGTCAAAGTCAAATTGTTGTAAGATCTCTGACCACCTAGCCTGCCTTCGGCTCAACTGTGGTTGTGACTTAAGATAGGTCAACGGACAATGGTCTGTTACCAGCTTGAAGTGTGTCCCTTCAAGGTAACACTTCCACAACTGGACAGCGTGGACGGAAGTTAAAGCTTCTTGATCTGTCATGCTGTAGTTCAACTCCGTTGGGAGGAACTTTCTACTAGCATAGCAGATTGGATGATTATCCTGCATCAGAACTGCCCCCACTGCAATTTGAGATGCATTTGCTATGACCTCAAAAGGTCTCTCAGGATCTGGCATTTTGAGCAATGGAGCTGTGATTAAACTCTCCTTTATATACTCAAATGTCTCTTGACATTTTGCTGTCCACTCCCACTTGCCATTTTGTTTGGTCAAGTCTGTCAAGGGAGTAGCCATTTTCGAATAGCCTGGATGAACTTTCGAAAATAGTTTGCCAGCCCGAGGAACTACTGTACATGCTTTACGCATTGTGGTATAGGCCAGTTCCTAACCTTCTCGATCCCTTCGGGATCTGAGCGAATACCCTCTTGAGACACAACATGTCCCAGATAGGAGATTTCCTCCTTGTTGAATTGACATTTGTGCATGCGACAATACAACTTCTGTTGTCTTAGCACCTCTAACACCTGTCGAAGGTGTTTAAGACGTTCTTCAGTAGTTTGTCTAAACACTAAGATGTCATCCAGATAAACCAGAACGTGTTTGCCAGTTTGATCACCAAATATATGGTGCATCGTCTGCTGGAATATTGCTGGGGCATTCGCGAGTCCAAAAGGGAGTACCTTGAACTCGTAAAGACCCAGCGGCGTCACAAAAGCCGTTTTAGCACAATCTGCCTTGTCAATTCGAAGTTGATAGTACCCTTGCTGCAAGTCTATGGCCGAAAAGACCTTGGCTCCTTGTAGTTGATCCAAAAGGGTATCTATCCGAGGGATCGGCCACTTGTTTTTAATAGTGGCTTTGTTCAATGCTCGATAGTCAATGCACATTCGGAGGCTGCCATCTGGCTTTGGTACAAAGAGTACCGGGGCCCCAAAAGGGCTGCTGCTCTCCGTGATCAGACCTTTTCTCAATAGGTAATCCACCTGGGATCTGATCTTGTCCATTTCCTTTGGACTATACCGGAAGGCTAGTCGCTTAACCGGATTGGTACCTTCCTCGAGTGGAATGGTCAAAGCCACTCCGCGGTCCGGAGGAAGGCCCTCAGGGAGTTCCTCAGGAAAAAGGTCCTTGTACTCCTTTAAGAGAGCTGTGATTTGTGCTGGGTTCACAGCATGCGAAATGGTCTTTCGACCTGTCTTGGCCGAAGGGCCTGCCAAAGGGCCTGGTGCATCCCCCTCAGGGAGATCGCCGACCCGGCAAACCAAAACCAAATGGAGAGGAGTACCCCATTGATAGGCTCGACGAGCATAACCCAGAGAACACAAATAACCCAACCGATGTGGAGGCGAAGGTGGGGAAGTGGGTGACCGGGGAGCACTACGAAGGGTAATCTTGCGACCACGGTTAACCACCCGGATATGTCCACGATGATAATCAATGACACTGGCGTGCTTATAGAGCCAATTGTTACCAAGGATAATGTCATAGTCGTCAGAGAGGTCAATGACCACACAGCGGACAGTATCCTTATACCCTTGGATGGTTAAGGGTACATCAACCACTCGTAAGGAAGGGAGTGACGAGCCGTCAGCCAGGAGAACGGCAGTCTCTGGCGGTGCAAAGTCCACGCAGGGGGATGTGGAAAACTCCATAGGGTCGACGAAATGGCGAATAGTTCGTGCAAACCGCTGAATGCGGTGCAAGCGACGAAGCTGGCGCTGTGATGCCACATGGGGCTGTTTAGGAGTGAGGCCTAAACGTCGACAGCATGTCGGATTTATGTTGGCCGTGCCGGTCGCCCCCGTATCAAAGAAGATTGTAGCGGGTTGGTACCCTACGTGACCGGTAAAGGTCAAAGAGGGTGGTCTTGAGAAACCCCGCTAATGCGGTTTCCCGCTGGTCCCTCTGGGAGTTGGTAGTATACATTGACCGGCCAAGGAATGCCAGGCATCTCCTTGCGACCTGGGTGATCCTCACACGGTTGAGTGAACAACCTAGTACCCTTAGGGTAATGAACTAAAGTGCGCATTTGATGCAATCTAGGATCATCGAGGAAATCCCGCCACGCAGGTAAAAGAATGCATGCTCCCACTTGTTGTGGAGCCTTTGCCCGTTCGGCAAAGTAATGGTCTAAGAAAGGACCAGCATTCTTAAAAGGTGGATTGATCCACACAAATTCATGAGACAATGGTTTCGTTAAGAAACTCACGTCTTTTGAACAATATCGTGAACACAGCACGTTATCCCCTTTCGGGTTAGAATAGGCGTCCAGGGTAAATTGGTGTGAAACCAAGGATTGGATATGTCTGAAGTGCATAGGATTCAACATTCGATCAGAATGGCCCAGTTCATTTTGCAGCCCCTTCCGGGTTTCTTCAGTTTGTGCACTTGTTTGATGCATTTTCCTCACATGATTAACAGCAGTTTGCAACTGGTGCAGTTTAGGAACTGGAACGGTCGGTGCCACATTCTTTTGCACGTTCATGGGTGCAGTCAGAAGTTTAGCACTGTTCACAGTGTCCTTTCATACTGCCAAACACAATGCATGTGAATTCTTGCCCACTGTTTTCACAGTTCGATCGGGTCTCACCTGCATAGAGGGAAGTGTCCCCAATCCCGGGCAGTCACCACTCGATAGATGGCCGGCATGGAAGGGTTTAAAGCATCTAAAACACCTCCCTGCGCGTTTCAGTACTTCTATTGTTGTTTCGCGTAGTTGCGAACGATTGGTGACCAGCTTCCCTTCCATGGGATCACGTATATCCGCATGCGGTTCATAAATGCGATCACCATGGGCCTGCGGACCATTCTTCAAGTCAGCACGAGAACCTTTAGGAATCATTCCCCCTCGACCTTTTGGCCTATTATTCAGCACGGGCTTTCCCCGGTTATCCACTCACAATGCATGGTGCTTGTGAATAATCTTGTTAGGGGGCAAACGGTTACTCGTGTTTGGTCTGCCATTTCGGCTTTCATTTTGACGTGAGCCATATGACTTGTACTCCTAGTCATATGTGGGCCCCACTTTATACAAATGAGCTCTCAAGCTCGCATAAGTGGTCCATTGCTCATCATCTTTATTTAAAAAACATTTTCTTTTTATATCTGGACGGAGTCCAGTATAAAGTGCATGCAACTTGGAAAAGTCATCCAGATCGTTCTCACACTTGAGAAACATCTGTTCCAAGAGTTGCATGTATTTGATCGTATCGGGACCCAATGTCCCTGCCTTTGTAAAGGCTGCTATCTCAAACCGAATTTCAAAGTCTGAGCGTTTATGATTGTAAAGTGTCTCCATGCCATACTTAAACTGTTCCCATGACAGTTGAAATTCTGGCTGCGAGAGCACTTCAGCATCAATCGTCACCCCCCACAGGTGGCCCAATTGGGCTAACAAGCCGTGCTTCACTGGCTCTTCTAGAGTATTCAGTGCTATCCATCCCCATTGAGATCGGGGGGCCATAGTGGTTTTGAAATACATAATGATTTCTTGCAACCACTTGGTCAAGGCTTGCTTATCTTCATTCCATTTTGGGGGTTTCATGCCTTGAGTATTCATTTTAGGCATGCTCACTTGACTTCCCATTTCGGGTTGATAGTGCACCGGGGTATAGGGCATCCCTTGCGCCGCCTGAAGATACTCCTGGCTCATGTATCTTAGGCCCATAGGATCATATCCTTCGGGGGGCGGAGGAGGCCCGTCGACAGCCATATGCATCCCCTCATCAATCGATGCTAGCCGCTCTTCATACGGCGGCTTAGGGGCTTGCATCCGACTTGGCGTGTGTCCCGCTACATCCTCAATCTCTCCTGGCTCTACCGAATAGGATGGCTCTCCATGAGGTTGAGACGGGATCACCTGCTATCTTGAGGTTGTTGGTGCCTGCTGTACGCTTTTGGGCTGAATTACCCTTTCGGGCTATCGCTGATACACGATCTGCGGCTGGATATACCGCGGTGCCTGACTGCCAACTTGTTCTGAGGCAAATGGCAACATTTCCTGCAGCCGCTGCAGTTTCTGCTGTGGAGACTGCCCTGGAGGTCGTGGCGCCGTTGCGCCCATCTGGCCCATCGTGTAGGGCATTGCTGGCTGCCTTGGCACCCGTTCGGGCTGCTCTGTCGCCATATCTGGCTTAGAGGTAGCCACCCGGATCCGTTAATAGCGGACAGAGGTTAATTTCCGTTAAGTTTCCGTTAATTAACGGAAAATAACGAAAAAAGACAAAAATTAACTAAAAAATTAACGGATTTTTGGATTTCTTGGGGATTTTTGGGTTTTATTCATACTTATAGTTTATGGAATTCGCTATTAGAGAGTATGTTTGTATTTTATTTCAACCTGTGCATACTAGATTTTCAACTAGCCGCTACTTTGTTAAGCGATTTTTTGGGTTTTTTTTCTCCCAAACTTTTTTGGATTTTTTCGTTTTTTCTGAATTTTTCCTTTTCTTTAATGGAATATAACGGACAGCTGGATAAAAATTAACGAACCGGACTTAACGACCGATGGCATCTTTGAGTGGCTACCTTGTCCGGTCACCGGACAGGCATCTCAGACGTTCCCTCGAACCCGCCGCCCGGCCCGGCCAACAACCGCCACTCTGTGGCCGCGTCCTGCTTCCAGGCACATGGGATACCCACCGTTGTCAAGGCTTCAAATGTATCCTAATAACTTAAGGGATGCTACCGCAAAGCGCCCAAATCGCATCGGCCGCATCGCACGGGCTCGCCGACTCAGAGGTGGCCACCAAGGGTGCCATCCGGTCCGGTTAAACCGGTTCGTTAATTTTATCAGCCGTCCGTTAAATTTCGTTAAAGAAAAAGGAAGAAAAATTCAGAAAAAACGAAAAAATCCAAAAAAATCGAAAAAAACCCCAAAAATCACAACAACTGCGGCTAGTTGAAAATCTAGTATGCATAGGTTGAAATAAAATACAAACATACTCTCTAATAGCGAATTCCATAAACTATAAGTATGAAAAAAACCCAAAAATCCCCAAAAAATCCAAAAATCCGCTAATTTTTGGTTAATTTTTGTCTTTTTTCGTTATTTTCCGTTAATTAACGGAAACTTAACGGAAATTAACCTCTGTCCGCTATTAACGGATCCAGGTGGCCACCTCTACTGTCGACCACTTGGATGGTAGTACCCCTTGTAGTACACACCACCATGGGGGTCGTGGAACGCCCTGAGTGTGTCCCAGAACCCATGGACATCCTGTATCACAGGTGCCTTCATCACAGGAACTGGCCCTCTGGGTTGGGTATACCCCACTTCTCTCAGCTGCTGCTGCTGCTGCGCCATGCGCTGTTGGAACTGAGGATCAGGCTTCCCCTGCCGGTAAACAATTCCGTGGGGTCCTAGTCCATAACTGCTCTCCCCAACTAGAGGCCCTTTCGGCTGTGGGGTGGGCTGGTGGCCTTTATGCCGAGCCGCCTGGAATTCGACAAACTCAGCGTATTCCTCCTTGCCCATGGCATCAAGCAGTCGGGCAGCCCTTACGGCTTCGGCCCTGGCCTTCTCCAAAGCAGTTTCCTGCCTTTGGACAACAACATAATCCTCCCTCCTTTCGCGGGAGATGGGTTCAGCAGGTGTGCCTGCTAATCCGAAATACGCAATCTCGTCATTACCGGCAGAATCTCCAATTTCTGCATGTGTACGCAAGTGTGTATTCTCAACAGGAATCAAATGAGGCACTGCTTCCGCAGTATTACCTGGAACTGGTCTCTGAGTTTCTTGGGATGTCTCCCTTGCCTTTTTAGGCTGCTTCTTTGCCTTTTCAGGCTGTTTCTTCTCCTTCGGAGTCAGCGCCTCCTGTACCGGGGACTTGGCCTTCTCCGGTACTCTTGCCTCAGTAGTCGGAGGCGATGCCTTTTCAGGCTGCGTTATGACGAATCGAGCGGGGTGGGTGACACCACTGTCGCTCCCACTCGACTCATCAACCCATCTAGCCGCCTGCCGCGGCTTGCTCATTTCGAGCTCGGCAAAGGCTTGGGCTTGCCTGGCCGGGTCCAGTTCCTCCGCCACTGGCTTAGCCTCAAGGCGCTACGCCTTTTGGCTGCCTCCTGCGGAGAAAAACCGCCTGATCTCAGCCTTGCGCTGGCGTTTATGAGCTTGCTTGCGCTCATATTTCTCGGGATTCAATTGTCTATCCCGCTCACGCCGCATAGCTTTCAGCTCTCTGCGTTGGCTAGATTTCTGAGCCTTTCGCTCATCCAACTTCTTCGCACGGGCAAACCGATCTCGGTTGCAAACATGTCGTCTCTCTTTTTCTTTTCTATATACTTGCGCCCGCATTGACATGTCGCCCGGTAACGGGGAAGCGCATGAAGAAAACGACAATTCGGAGATCTCTTCCCACCGTTCGTGGGGATCATTGGGGTCCGGCCTCTGCGGACTTCCCTCACTCAAGTCCCACGGCTCGGGGATATGCCTAAGTGCAAAGGCCATCTTTTCCGGCCAATTCGGGTCCTCTTTGGCAATCTGATCTGCCATTCCAGGACCATACCACCTTTGAATCCTTATCAACCTCACGGTGGTTAACCTTTCTCCAAACCGTTCAGCAGCCATCTGCCAGCCCGCATCTAGATTGTCAATGCGATCACTGTGGAACTTAGTCCACTTAGCTCTGCATGGGGGCTGCCGGCTGTACGGTTCTTCAGTATCTGGAATAAATTCCAACACTCTGCAACTCTCTCCTGGTCCCCACTCTGGTAATGCGGGTCTCCGGAGACTCCAATCGTGACCTTTCGGCTTGTCTGGACTTGGTCCACATACAGCACGAGCGCTTTCTGTGAGCGACTCGCCGCTGCTCATTTCCGGTTCACTAGGTGTCCTTATGTGCACCTGTGACCTAGCCCGCAGCCCTGGGGTACTGGCCTTTCGGCCTTCGATCTTCCTCATCGGATCTGAGGTCTTAGCCTTTCGGCCTGTTTTCGAACCCGTCTGTTCTCGTCGTCCGATCTCACCTGGCGATGGGCTCTTTCTTTTTGCCCGCGGCTCGCCAGCCGTCTGCCAGTCGCCCTCAGCTTCTAGAATACTCGGCATCGGTGGTCCAGCCGGACTGGGGGCCCTTTCGGCCTGTTCCTCGGGTTGGGCGAGTTTCTCCTCTGCCTCTCTCGCCCTTGTCTTCTGCTTCAACAGCCGGTCGCTCAATGCAGCAACCTGCTGTTCCGCCGATGCCTTCGCCTCCGTTGCCTGGCGGCTTGCCTCTTTGGCTTTTTTCAAGGCAATTTCATGCCGCATGGCTTCCTTCTGAGCAGAGGCCGCCGCGATCTCTAGCTTGGCGATCCGGTCGGCAATCTCTTTGTTGCGCGCCTCCTGAGCTCTCGAAGCTGCCGCGGCTGCCATTTGCTTGAGGAGCGCCATCATGCCCGGTGTCTGAAGAAAGGCCGCCATGGTTCCCGGCTCCGCCGCCTCTTCTTCGTGTGGCGCCTCCACTTCGGTCATCGGTTGGTCGGGCTCATCTTGACCCTGCTGGCCCGCCGATGTACCGGCTATGTCCTTTCGGACTTCTTCCTGCTCTTGCCCATTTCGGGTTGTAGTTCCCTCATCGGCCGAACTTGCCGGGGTCCCCTGTCGGGGTGAATCTCCCATTTCGGGTGTGCCCTGTTGGGCTGTGGAATCCTTTTCCTCAGCCTCCATCGAGGAGGCTGGGGAAGAAGCCCTGGTGCTTCGGCTCCCTTGTGCTCCCAGCCGAAAGCGTGGTGGCCACCCTCAGGTGGCTCCGAAACCAAATGATACGAAAAGGTTGTTGGTGTGGGGCTCCTGCCCTCTTTGAGCCGCGGACCCGCCTCGCCGGGCACCTAGGTCCTTATGGGGACCTAGGCGGGACCACCCCTCCTACTTCTGTATCCTAATACCTAGAGTGGTTACGAGGGGTTGAGGACTAGTTAACTTGGGCAGGGCGTCCCCCACACCAAGGGCCATTAGTAGGGCGTCCCCCACATCAGGCCGCCGCGCGTAACATTTTGGGACGGCTCTCTTAAAACCCTGCTCTCTATCCACTGGATAGTATCCAGACAATGCTCGCATCTCCTCGTGGCTCACCGTGCACCTCGCCGAGCCACCAGCTCTAGTAGACAAGAACAGTTTTGACCGACACCACTCAGTCTTGTCAGTTCTCTTTAAGCCGGCACCTCCCACTCTCCCCTTTAATCAAGGAAGATTGTGGGGGTGTTTGGGGCACACAATTGTGTTTCCTCAAGACCAAATCATGACACGTCATATAGCACTAGCATACACGTGCCCTACCAAGCTTGCGCAAAACAACGAGCATGGCATTGTGCACCCCAACCGATATGGACCTCTCACACATAAGAGATTTATGTTGGAGCAATTGTAATTGATGAGACAAATCTCCAGGGCGCGTTGGTCAGGCAGTTATCATCCTGACCAACAATTAGTTTAGCTACAACTGGGGCACTTTTAGTCTCGTGATTTCTTAGGGATGTTCAACGGATGTCCTTGTGCCACTGTGGTCCACTTTTTATTGGTGGGGAAGGTACGACTCGTTTAAATACCAATGTCTCAAATGGCAGCCTCCAGGGTTGCCCCAATCGGCTACCGTCGCATCAAACATCCCAGCCATCAACCCTCCTATTGTAGTTGAGAGGTTATTAATGGAGAGGTGGGTGTTCGCCTTCCTTCGAGACTTCTTCATAATGCGGCGATTATTAGATAAATGTTGCTTATTCCAGCTCCCCTCGACAGCATGTTTTGCAGGAGGGGGACCAAGGCGCGAATATGACAATGAGAGTACCAAAATGGACGCACTGTGGTACTCAAACCGGCCCCCAGAGTGCATATCCATACCCCTGTCTCGGTCCGCAGTGTCGCGGCACTCGCAGCAGCCATCAGGCAGCCCCGCCGCCCGCGGTTCCCGAAACCGAACGCCGCGACACCCCCCGTCCAGGTGGCGTCGCCTCAAAGGCGAACCACCATCCGGGGCTGGGCACAAGGCGCCTCGTGGCGATTCGTCCGGCCATCCCCAGCGCGGTCCCATATCGCGGCCACGGCGCGCGGCGCGCCACCCCGCCGGGCCATGCCGATCCCGCATTGTCCCGCGTGACTCCCGCCCACGCCTGGGGGCCATCACTCCGGTAGACTCGCCAGCCCATCGGCCTGAGTGCGTCAGACGCCAGTTGCGAGGCCCCAGGAGGACGGTGCCATCCGTCGGCCGGTCATCTCGTGTGGCCCAGGCAAAGTGGAAGGCCTCGAGTCCCCTTCCTCTGCCCGGTCCGCATGAAGGGGCCGTGGTCAAGCGGCGGGCGACGCCGGCGGTTCTCGATCCTCAGGAAGGTGTCCCCGGGGGGGATCAAGTCCTCGGCATCCAAGCGCGGCCGGGGGAAAAAGCAGGGCGCGGGGCCGTGCGTTGGGCCGGGGGAAGCGCGCGATGACGAGGTCGGGGATCGCCGGGCGCCGGCGTCCGCGTGGGACACCCTGCCGGAGGTCCTGCTGCAGCAGGTCCTGCGCCACGTGCTGGCCAGCCAGCCGGGATGGCCCGGGCGCAAGGTGACGACTCTGCGCGGGTTTTCTGCGCCCGAGGGCGCCAGCGAATCCGTCGCCTCCCTGGCGATCTCTCACCACTGCCATGCGATGCGCCCCGCTCCTGTCTCGAACCCGGTTCGTGGCGTTTGGCCGCGCTTTTGCACGCCATGGCGTATCTGGAAATGTTCGGCCTATCCTCATCGGGAGCGCGGCGATTGGGTTTCCCAAAGGGGCAGCATGGGAATGCTGACCGCTGACGGACCCCTTGTGTGTGTCTCGCCAGGCCGTGTTCGCCCTGTGTGGTGCCTGCCGCTCGTGGCGATCGGCGGGGACCCAGACGATGTTCGAGGACCTGTGGCGCGGGCCGCCCAGCCAGGCATTCCCGATCATGCATCCGGCCCAGTTGTTCTTGATGGTGAGCATTGGGGTTTGGGAGGTGGTTTAGACGCGTTGTCAGGAAAACGGGGTCAAGCTTGCGATTGCAGGAGGGTACTGTGGATTCTGGCAAATGGACAGGTGACATTGTTGCAAAACAAAGGGTGCCCTGCGGCTAGCACGAACCTCAGCAAGCCACAAGCCGGCACCCAATGTCGCGGCCCCAGCGCGGCGGGCCGTGTTTAACGATTGGCCCGTTTGCTCCCTGCAGAGCCCACGGCCTGTGGAGGGAGGCCTGGTGAAGTGCTACATAAAGAGGGAAGACATCTCTGGCGGGCCAGGCGGGCCCCACTGCCGCTTCTTGTTGTACCTTGGCGACCATGCACAGGCCAGGGGCGCTAAATTTCTGCTGAGTGCCGTGCAGCACTCGTGGTGCGTTCATGTTGAGTATCGACGTGTGGATGGTGCAATGGATAGAAAAAATCTGCCAGATTGGAGCCTGATTCCAACGTTCCCATCATGATTTGGTGCCCATGATGCTGACATTCTCTCAGGTTGACTCCACACTTATCTGAAGTGCAGCAGCGATGCTGTGAGTTTGGTTTTAGAACGCAGTCTTCTATTAAATATGTTCAAGCACTATGTCCTGCACATCGATCCCATGGCACTGCAGAACTGTCTAGAACATTGCGGTGAATAGAATCACACCTGTCAGGGGCTTGGAATGCACAAAGGCAGCACATTGTCTCATTCCAGCAAAGGCATTCTCCTGAATGTTGCAGCATGCATTTGTGCGGTCCTTTGGTCTTACTTGTTGTGCAGACATTGTGTGTGCAGGCAGCGAGTCTTGCTGTACACTTCCCGGGCAGACTGGAGTGCTCCATGTGCGCGGCTGGTCTCCAACCTGGTACGCGACGCAGTTACTTGAATTTGGCTTTGAATGGAGGTAACCCTATTGCAGCAGCAGGAGTGAATGCATGGATGCATCCTTGACAGAAAGAACCAACATGATGCAAAGCTCAACTCTCCCACCATCTTATCGCAACTGGGTACAGCCACACATTGCGCATTGTAGAGTGGGCATGCGCAAGACAGATCCTACAGTGTGCTGCAGTGGGTTTGACAGTGTTGCCTACTTGGTACAGTTTGCAGTGGGTTGCCATATTTTGATATGGAGTATCCATGCTGCATCAACGACTGTTTTGACATGTTTTTTCTTCACCTGACAAGTTACCACCCTTGTGTCTGTTTTCTGTATTGGCCCATGGGCCTGATCCACCTGATTCGATTCCATCCTGCTGTTCAATTTTACTGTGCTGGAGAGCACAGTCCACAAGCGTCCCTGGTTCCATCCGCGATGCATCGATCAGCTCCTTTCCATTTTGATCGCCCCTCAGGGTGCCATGAGCATTGCGCTTTGTGCTCTTCCAAGGTGTTGGCCCTTGTGTGCAAGCTTTGGCGATGCTTGTGGGCTTGAAGTCCAGCTTCTACACTTGTACATGCCTGACATTGTCAAAGTAGTGCAGGGTACTGTTTTTCATGTTTCAGAAGTGCTATGCACACAGCATCGGATACAAAACACCCGTCAGTGCGAATGGGCCTGAGTCGTCAAGATTGACGGCATATTCAGCACCATTCAGTCTCTCGATTTGGAGATAATACTAGGCATTGCATGTTTGTTGTGCCTGTCCCAACACTTTACTCACCCCCACATGCAGGGAACAGGAAGACCGCACCTCAGCGTGTGTGCATCATACACTTGTGATCAAACTGTGTGCCCATTTTCAAATCTCCTATGAGCCCTATAGTGAAAATGGGCACCTGCTTCTCTCACTGCCATGAAGGCAAAGTGACACTGATGATGGGAAGTCCTCGTTGGGCTGCCTCTGCAGATAGGGACGCACCATCGGCTCCTTGCAGGTCGGGGCATGTCCTTTCCAAGTGTTCCATCCAGTGCAGGGATTAGCCTCCCTGAAGGAGAGAACCTTGGGGGTGTCTCCTACAAGTTAAGGATGAAAGGGATGATGAGGCCCAGAAGGTACAGAATACCAAGACCAGAACTTTCAAGTTTTGCGCTGTTTGCCAGTCACATCTCTCACACATCTGCAGCTGCATAACCTGCCAGTATTTCCATATTGTGCCAGTGTTCAATGTTCTTCTGGCCAAATGTTGTTGTTGCAGGCAGGCTCAAGGCTGCATGTGTTGTTTTGTGCTTGTGAAGGTTGTCATACCTTTTGTTCATGTGATACAGCTTTCTGTCTATTCGCAGTTGTCACTTTGTGTGAGCCAAGCCCTGGGGAGTACAGACCTTGCATAATGGCATGGCAGTGGGATCCCAGCCCCGGGATGATTGTGCAACAATCACAGGAACATGTGTTGTACAGCTGGCGATTTTAGCACATTGCATTGCCACAAGTCCGCTAAACTCAGCTGTTTGTCTATATGAGCTGCACACGCGTTCTAAGCTGTTTGACATATGTGTAAGAAGAGAGACCTCGCCAACACCATTCGCTGTGCGCCCCATTTTTCATTCTCTCCATTTTCAGATGTACAGTTCATGCTAGTGCTTTTCAAACTCCTGATGTTAACCTGTAATCAGCCTTGTCATTTCTGTGCAGGTTGACCGTCCTGATCCCCCATCCCATCCTCCCCCACCTGCCCTCCCATGCAAGCCTGTTGTGTCGCTTCAGTCTGGACCACAACCGCTTCAAGCGCACCTCCTTGTCACATTTGGATCAGGCCTTTGAGCACAGAGTCCACTTTGGGATGGAGGGGAATGCAGAGAGCGAGCATGCATTGTTGCGGAGCGAGCGTCGATGCAGGGGACAGTCACACCCAGGTGAGACTGGGAGATACCGAGCATTTCATCTGCTAAGGCGGGCTGAAGCACTGCATATGCGACTGTTTTGGAGATGTCTATGCTTATGTTACTTGTGCTGCTTGAGAGAAAGTTCCAGTTTGCCTGCTCATCTTGCCAGCGGTTGCTACTGACACCTTGAAATTCTGTGTGGGCTGTGGCACTGTCTGGGGATTATTCTTGGAGCCAGTGCATCTTGTACTTGCATTGATAGCTATTGTGAATATCCAGCAAGCAAGAATCGTGAGATTGTGGATGGCTTATCCAGCCCAATGCACCATGCAAAGACTGCACACAATGTTCCCGTTGCTGAGGTGGTGGTATACGCAGTGCCTGAGTTTCAGGCCTCCCGTCGTAACAGCCAGTGGAATTCTTGCAACTGAATTTGTTTTCGATGATGATACAAGCACTAGCAGCAGCTCTAGCAGTCCTGGTGGCATGTCATCAGCACAGCAGCTGTTTACTTCCCACAAAATGCTCCCAATTCCCAACGTGAAACCGAGAAAATGGTAGCCAGTGTCCTTGTACCCAGTGCATGGGAACTGCTGAGACAAGTGCACGCACAGCAGAATCTAAAGGTGATGTTGGTGCCACAGCTGGCGTGTTTGACAACCTGGACTGTGAAGAGAGGTGGAGGGCTTTGAAGCTGACGAATAAGCCGCCGCACTGGAACGACGGTTTGCGCTGCTGGTGCCTAAATTTCAAGGGCCGTGTCAAGCTTGCATCTGTCAAAAATTTCCAGCTTATGTGCAGCAACGACACTGCAGGGAGAATTGTCATGCAGTTTGGAAAGGTGTGTTGGCCTTTGCGGATTCTGCATGTGTCCGTTTCTGTGTTGTGTCTCATCAGTTCGATTGAGCTGGCTTGTTGTGGTGAAGGATTGTGCCACTGTCGTATGCACTGATTATGCATTAGTTCCACAATTGCTAATCATGCCCACATGGATGTGCTACCAGGGTGTCACCATGTTCAGGAACGGGTATGGTTCTTTTGGCAGTTTGTTCTGATCCGCTGTAGTGCACCTTGTCATTGGAGTTTGTGCACTTCTACGTGGACACCAGTGGCATGATTTCAGCTGTTTAATCAGTCAATGACTGGAACATTGAAATACCAACGCAGCACAAGCATGGCACACATGATGACTTGCAATCATGCAAGAAAACTGGCACGTGTTCAGCCAATGTACTCTTTTAGAATCCAGGAAGAATCCAGGAGGACACCCACACGGGTGTATGTTTCTGGTGGATTGCCACTGAACATGGTCAGAAAGGAGGATACCCAGAATACCCTGGCTTGTTGCCCTCTGTGTCCAGTCTTTTAAGGTTTGAGTTGGAAGTTGGCGTGTGTCCCCGAATTCTTCTGTGCTGTCCCGTTTGTAGCAAATGCCCATATGCTCAAGTGGTCCCTGCCATACAACTGCTGCCCAGGTGTTTCCTTGCCATGGGGGAATACTTTGCACACAGCAAATCCCTTGGAATCTCTGTGCGCAAAGGGGATCAGGTTCCAGTTAAGCTTGTTCCAGGCAAGTGTGTGGGTGTTGGACTGTCTCTGTGACAACATAAGGAATGACACCAATATCATCATTGTTCGTCATTAACACAACAAGCACTCTTGAGGTGAATAGCACCTCGCCTTGTGCGAGGTAAAGCAGTGTTTGTTATGTATTGATAATGCAGTCAAAATTTGAGCACATTGTTTGCTGGGACTGCATCCTTCCACTCTAGGGGGTGACAAAGGCCACCTGTTGCATTTGACAGGTCGACACGGACACGTTTATAATGGATTACAATCCCGAGATCATCACTGGTCTCCAGGCTTTCTCTGTGGCCTTGACGAGCTTTGAGGGCCGCCTCTTGCTGTGATAGCCAGTTTTGTAATTAGTGTGCGGTAGGTGTAGATTATACTGTGGCATATGCTGCACTGCATTGGACCACCCTTAGCTGGACATGTTTGTGAGTGGGTGGCCTGTCCCCTGTCGCTGTGCATTTTGATTGGATATGCAAAGATCCAGTAATAATTTTGCTGTTGCTGCTGCTGGGTAGTGGTTAATGTGTATGTAGGTCGATTGCGAAGTTGCATAATTGCTTTCACGACTTCTAGACAGTTCAACTTAATTTTGATGGGGCTGTCGCACAAAACTTGGTCGGCTCTTGTTGAGCACCTTCGTCACCCATCTGCACCAGTAGACTGTGTGAGCTCATTGGGATGCCTCGCAAAAATCTTTCCAGCAATGCCTCGAAGGCCTCTTTTGGGTATCCATTACCAAGCATCGGACAGCCGCAAATTAGACACGTGTTGCAAGATTCGCCAGATAAAGGTGTTGGGTGGCGTGTGGAGTGGGGAATATTGTGAGGGCGGTTAGACTGTAAATTGCATGTATGTGACTGCATAGTGCACTCTGAACAATGCACTCTGCAAATGTCTCATGTGCATATATATTGTGCGTGTGGCTGATGGATGCACATTTTGCATGTGCGCGTGCATGGACTTTGGACTGCCAACACATGCGAATGTGCTGTAGTGAGCTGACGCTCTCGACCGTGTAGTGTTGATCGAAGCACGCTGGCATTTGCCTAAAAGGTGCAAGGGCGGTATTGTCAATCTGTGCCTGGAGTTTGTCCAAAGCCTCAGTACCTGGAAGGGAACGGCAACTCAGGGGATTGCAACAATGTGTACGTTGGCCATCCTACAACGGCCATTCCTGGACCTGTCCTTGGAACCCAATGCACTAGTTCTTTGTTCGCTGTTGTTCAACCGTTGTCCTACCAGCTGCAGGCGGCCACATGTTTTGTAATTAATTTTTACAGCGATTTGTTCTAGTGGTATGCTCGACATTGACTCGAACCCCATGCTTGGCACCCTTTCTCGCCAGGGCTGGCCCTTTGTATGGGCACGATTGTTGGACACTCTTACGGTCCTCGTTGTGTCCCGTCATAGGGCACATCGACAACCCTCGTTGTTGGGGCCATTAAGGGCAGCAAAAAAGATTCCAACTGTGTGCCATGTGCGTCCCTGCCCACTACAAATCTGTGCAAGGAGCGGATTAGTGTGGGTACTATGTTGTTCCCCCCCGTTCCCAACCACCTATGCAGATCAGCAGAACGTGAAAATATAATTGACTAACTTGTTAATGAGTTTCTGCCAAGGACGACATTGGGTGGGCACGCACCGGCCGGCCAATTGGGGACGGGCGGCCTTTCCGGACCGTTTCAGGGCCTTTCTGTCACTCTTGTACCTGGGTTCAGTTCTGGCAGCCAGATTCAAGGGCCAACCGGGTGACCCTTGTAACCTGGGCGTAGACAGGGGGACTACTCAATCTGGCCCTTGTGTTTGGCGGCAGGTTTGGTGGCAAGTGGGAACGGCTTATTTGGGTGTGACCCTTAGCGGCCCTCTATCTTGTTTCGCTCCGCGCCAAAGGTTTGGCACAACCCAGAACCACAAACCCTCCGGCCTCGGTGCTGAGTCCTTCCTATATGAACTCCAACTCTGCTAAGCAGTGGTTGCTGGCCTAGGCGCTTTGTTTCAACCAACGCCTTCCTGGCCGACAGATAGAGCTCACGTGGGTCTCCGATCCCCACTAACTCCTCCGGTCAGTCAACAACCATGCGGCCAAGCCTAATTTCATGGGATTCCCGGCCTAGTTTGATGTCCCCGAGATGGGCCAAGGCTAGACCATCACTATCGCCCTTAGGCCAAACTCTGGCGATTTCCAAGAGTACGCGAGTTGGGCTCATTGGGTCGCATGGCAATTCAGCTACACGGTGGCCTTCGTGGATCTGGTTGCCCATCCAACCCTACCTCCTTTGATCCGTGATCTTCTACCATACGTCTACACCTTGATTACCATCATTGAGCAATAAGTCGATCAGTTGTGAGTTCACCAAGTGCACGCCAAGCATCGTGGCACTAGCCTTGAAGGATCCTGGTGGGCGTTGCAAGCCCAGATCCGCCTCAGCAAGCCCGAGGGCGAATTCACCACGGAGATGATCAATGGGACGTTTGGTGCCATCCACAAGTAGCTTCTGATGCAAGAGGTCAAGCTTGTGGCCAAGGCAGCCATGGCTAGCTGCGCGGGGAAATCAGGGGGCAGCAATTCCAACCCCCATTTTGAGTGGCCAGCTAGGGAAAAAGGGAGTGGTGGGGGCAACCTCAAGTGGCATGTCCAGCTCTGGATGCAGGGAACTCCTCTGTAACCACACTCATGGGTGGCTGTCAGCATGGTGGAGGATTGAAGCGCCATCGCACATCCTCTGCTGAGTCCATTGGGATGTACCGCTGCCATGGGCGCCACAGAGCCCTCCTTCGCCATTCGACCTTGGCGAATACCCGATCCATTCAGCGGAGGAGCGAGCGGGATTGGAGGCCCTCTGAGAGGACTATTTGAGTATGGGGGCGATCATTAAGGTAAATCCCAGTGGCACTTCTGGAATTTCCCGCACATTTCTCATTGAGAAAGTGTGGGAGAACGGGGTTATGAAATACTAGTTTTGTGTTGATTTACACCAGATTAATCGTCATCTCCACAAAATGGCATTGCGTTACGAGAAATTGCAGAACTTCCGGCACTTTTTTTAAAAAGACAGTTTTCTGGTGGGATTCGATATAAGGATGCATGCCATCATTCAAGGATACATGCTATTAATAAATGCTTTGTACAATTCTGTATGGGCAGCAAAGTTTTCATTTGCCAAGCCCTTTTTTAGGCTTTTTTTGTTCCCATACTTTTTTATGTATTTCATGTTGGTGGTCACCCAAGTTCTTAGAGCTCCCTGATCTTGTGCCAGGTGGCACGAATGTTTTGTTTAGGGTGTCTCATTGGGAATGATTCGATTCAGAAGTATTACTTGCATTATAATGCCCAAAGCCTAAAAAATCTCCTGAATTATCCTGAATTGTAGATAGTGTTGTGTAAACTACTAGGGGGTAGCCGGTTTACTCCAATTATTCACTGGGAAGTGATAATTGACATGAGATTGTACCTAGATGAGACAGAGGAGGCTGTTAGCTCTCTATAGGTCTTTGAATCATCCCAAACGGATTAGCGGTAGAGGAGTTATGGCTTATAGAAG
>CAJHUC010002553.1:0-18656 GCA_905146915.1 Ostreobium quekettii | reverse complement strand
TAACAGGCACCACATGAACGCTTCAGGACACTGCACATACGAACTGCCTGACGATCACCAGCGTGGGTCCTACAGCAAAACGTGATCCACACGCCGATACCACGTACCCTCACATGCACAACCAACGTTTCGGGGATAATTGCAAGCATGTTCCTTAAAACGACAATTCTGCCTCTTTGAGTGCAAGTTCACATACACAAGTGGACTTCATCATCGGATTCTACACCAAACTTGCACAAAAGCACAGCCGGGAATGGCGTTGAATAAACGGGTAGGAAATCCCACGTTACCTCGTCAGCATGGTCTACCGACGCATTCTGTTTCAATAGCAGGTCAACGGTGCTGGTGTGGCCGTGTGCAGCTGCCAAATTGAGGGCCGTCCAGCCGTCCTGCGCATAACAGACACCACATGCACGCCTCAGGACATTGAACATACGAACTGCCTGACGATCGCCAGTGCGGGTCCTGCAGCAAACGTGATCCACACGGGGATGCCACATACGCTCACACACACAACCAACGTTTCCGGGATAATTGCAAGCATGTTCTTTAAAACGACTATTCTGCCTCTTTGAGTGCAAGTCCACATACACAATTGGACCTCATTATCGGATTCTGCACCAAACTTGCACATAACTACAGTCGGGAATGGCGTTGAAGAAACGGGTAGGCAATGCCAACTTACCCCATCAGCCTGGTCTACCAACGCATTGTGTTTCAATAGCAGGTCAACGGTGCTGGTGCGACCGCCTCCAGCTGCCTCAATGAGGGCCGTCGAGCCGTCCTGCGCATAACAGGCACCACATGCACGCCTCAGGACACTGAACATACGAACTGCCTGACGACCACCAGCGTGGGTCCTGCAGCAAAACGTGATCCACACGCCGATGCCACATGCGCTCACACACACAACCAACGTTTCAGGGATAATTGCAAGCCTGTTCTTTAAAATGACAATTCCGCCTCTTTGAGTGCAAGTCCACATATACAACTGGACTTTATTATCGGATTCTGCACCAAACTTGCACAGAAGCACAGCCGGGAATGGCGTTGAAGAAACGGGTAGGAAATGCAACCTTACCTCGGTAACCTGATCTACCGTCGCATTCTGTTTCAATAGCAAGTCAACGGTGCTGGTGTGGCCGCCTTCAGCAGCCAAAATGAGGGCCGTCGAGCCGTCCTGCGCATAACAGGCACCACATGAACGCCTCAGGACACTGAACATACGAACTGCCTGAAGATCACCAGCGTGGGTGCTGCAGCAAAACGTGATCCACACACCGATGCCACATACGCTCACACACACAACCAACGTTTCGGAAATAATTGCAAGCATGTTCTTTGAAACGACAATTCAGCCTCTTTGACTGCAAGTCCACATACACAAGTGGACTTCATTATCGGATTCTGCACCAAACTTGCACAGAACCACAGTCGGGAATGGCGTTGAAGAAACGGGTAGGAAATGCCACCTTACCTCGGTAGCCTGGTCTACCGTCACATTCTGTTTCAATAGCAAGTCAACGGTGCTGGTGTGGCCATGCGCAGCTGCCAAATTGAAGGCCGTCCAGCCGTCCTGCACATAACAGGCACCACATGCACGCCTCAGGACACTGAACATACGAACTGCCTGACGATCACCAGCGTGGGTCCTGCAGCAATACGTGATCCACACGCCGATGCCACATACTCTCCCACACACAACCAACGTTTTGGGGATAACTGCAAGCATGTTCTTTAAAACGACAATTCTGCCTCTTTGAGTGCAAGTCCACATAAGCAACTGGACTTCATTATCGGATTCTGCACCAAACTTGCACAGAAGCACAGTCGGGAATGGCGTTGAAGAAACGGGTAGGAAATGCCACCTTACCACGTCAGCCTGTTCTACCGACGCATTCTGTTTCAATAGCAGGACAACGATGCTGGTGTGGCCACCTGAAGCTGCCTGATGGAGGGCCGTCTGGCCATCCTGCGCACAACAGGCACCACATGCACGCCTCAGGACACTGAACATACGAACTGCCTGACGATCACCAGCATGGGTCCTGCAGCAAAACGTGATCTACACACCGATGCCACATACGCTCACACACACAACCAACGTTTCGGAAATAATTGCAAGCATGTTCTTTAAAACGACAATTCCGCCTCTTTGAGTGCGAGTCCACATATACAACTGGACTTCATTATCGGATTCTGCACCAAACTTGCACAGAACCACAGTCGGGAATGGCGTTGAAGAAACGGGTAGGAAATGCCACCTTACCTCGGTAACCTGATCTACCGTCGCATTCTGTTTCAATAGCAAGTCAACGGTGCTGGTGTGGCCACCTCTAGCTGCCAAAATGAGGGCCGTCCAGCCAGTCTGCGCATTACAGGCACCACATGCACGCCTCAGGACACTGAACATACGAACTGCCTGACGGTCACCAGCGTGGGTCCTGCAGCAAAACGTGATCCACACGCCGATGCCACATACGCTCACACACACAACCAGCGTTTGGGAGATAATTGCAAGCATGTTCTTTAAAACGACAATTCTGCCTCTTTGAGTGCAAGTCCACATATACAACTGGACTTCACTATCGGATTCTGCACCAAACTTGCACAGAAGCACAGTCGGGAAAGGCATTGAAGAAACGGGTAGGCAATGCCACCTTACCTCGTCAGCCTGGTCTACCGACGCATTCTGTTTCAATAGCATGTCGACGATGCTGGTGTGGCCGCCTTCAGCTGCCTCAATGAGGGCCGTCCGGCCCCGCTGCGCATAACAGGCACCACATGCACGCCTCAGGACACTGAACATACGACCTGCCTGACGGTCACCAGCGTGGGTCCTACAGCAAAACGTGATCCACACGCCGATGCCACATACGCTCACACACACAACCAGCGTTTGGGGGATAATTGCAAGCATGTTCTTTAAAACGACAATTCTGCCTCTTTGAGTGCAAGTCCACATATAGAACTGGACTTCATTATCGGATTCTGCACCAAACTTGCACAGAAGCACAGTCGGGAATGGCGTTGAAGAAATGGGTAGGAAATGCCACCTTACCTTGTTAGCCTGCTCTACCGACGCATTCTGTCTCAATAGCAGGTCAACGGTGCTGATGTGGCCACCTGCAGCTGCCCGAATGAGGGCCGTCGAGCCGCCCTGCGCATAACAGGCACCACATGCACGCCTCAGGACACTGAACATACGAACTGCCTGACGATCACCAGCGTGGGTCCTGCAGCAAAACGTGATCCACACACCGATGCCACATACGCTCCCACACACAACCAACGTTTCGGGGATAATTGCAAGCCTGTTCTTTAAAACGACAATTCTGCCTCTTTGAGTGCAAGTCCACGTGTACAACTGGACTTCATTATCGGATTCTGCACCAAACTTGCACAGAAGCACAGTCGGGAATGGCATTGAAGAAACGGGTAGGCAATGCAAACTTACCCTATCAGCCTGGTCTACCGACGCATTGTGTTTCAATAGCAGGTCAACGGTGCTGGTGTGGCCGCCTTCAGCTGCCTCAATGAGGGCCGTCCGGCCCCACTGCGCATAACAGGCACCACATGCACGCCTCAGGACACTGAACATACGACCTGCCTGACGATCACCAGTGTGGGTCCTGCAGCAAAACGTGATCCACACGCCGATGCCACATACACTCACACACACAACCAATGTTTCGGGGATAACTGCAAGCATGTTCTTTAAAACGACAATTCTGCCTCTTTGAATGCAAGTCCACATATAGAACTGGACTTCATTATCGGATTCTGCGCCAAACTTGCACAGAAGCACAGTCGGGAATGGCGTTGAAGAAACGGGTAGGCAATGCCACCTTACCTCGTCAGCCTGGTCTACCGACGCATTCTGTTTTAATAGCAGGTCAACGGTGCTGGTGTGGCCGCCTGCAGCTGCCCGAATGAGGGCCGTCCGGCCGTCCTGCGCATAACAGGCACCACATGCACGCCTCAGGACACTGAACATACGACCTGCCTGACGATCACCAGCGTGGGTCCTACAGCAAAACGTGATCCACACGCCGATGCCACATACGCTCACACACACAACCAGCGTTTGGGGGATAATTGCAAGCATGTTCTTTAAAACGACAATTCTGCCTCTTTGAGTGCAAGTCCACATGTACAACTGGACTTCACTATCGGATTCTGCACCAAACTTGCACAGAAGCACAGTCGGAAAAGGCGTTGAAGAAACGGGTAGGCAATGCCACCTTACCTCGTCAGCCTGGTCTACCGACGCATTCTGTTTCAATAGCAGGTCAACGGTGCTGGTGTGGCCGCCTTCAGCTGCCTCAATGAGGGCCGTCCGGCCCCACTGCGCATAACAGGCACCCCATGCACGCCTCAGGACACTGAACATACGAACTGCCTGACGATCACCAGTGTGGGTCCTGCAGCAAAACGCGATCCACACACGCCGATGCCACATACGCTCACACACACAACCATCGTTTCGGGGATAATTGCAAGCATGTTCTTTAAAACGACAATTCTGCCTCTTTGAGTGCAAGTCCACATATAGAACTGGACTTCATTATCGGATTCTGCGCCAAACTTGCACAGAAGCACAGTCGGGAATGGCGTTGAAGAAACGGGTAGGCAATGCAAACTTACCCGGGTAGGCAATGCAAACTTACCCTCTCAGCCTGGTCTACCGACGCATTCTGTTTTAATAGCAGGTCAACGGTGCTGGTGTGGCCGCCTGCAGCTGCCCGAATGAGGGCCGTCCGGCCGTCCTGCGCATAACAGGCACCACATGCACGCCTCAGGACACTGAACATACGACCTGCCTGACGATCACCAGCGTGGGTCCTACAGCAAAACGTGATCCACACGCCGATGCCACATACGCTCACACACACAACCAGCGTTTGGGGGATAATTGCAACCATGTTCTTTAAAACGACAATTCTGCCTCTTTGAGTGCAAGTCCACATATAGAACTGGACTTCATTATCGGATTCTGCACCAAACTTGCACAGAACCACAGTCAGGAATGGCGTAGAAGAAACGGGTAGACAATGCCACCTTACCCCGTCAGCCTTGTCTACCGACGCATTCTGTTTCAATAGCAGGTCAACGGTGCTGGTGTGGCCGCCTTCAGCAGCCTTCATGAGGGCCGTCGAGCCGTACTGTGCATAACAGGCACCACATGCACGCCTCAGGACACTGAACATACGCACTGCCTGACGATCACGAGTGTGGGTCCTGCAGCAAAACGTGATCCACACGCCGATGCCACATGCGTGCCAACATTCTTCCCAAAGTAGGAGTCACATGCGACCATCGTGCAAACAGGGGCTCCGCAGGACCTACCCGTCCCATCAAGTCCACATCTGTCTCACTCAAGTGAAACTTGACCATCTCGTCCATGCCATTCGCTGCACCCCAGTGAAGAGGAATGTAGTCAACCTGCACCACGTAGCAGTATTCATAACTGCACAGATCATGCCAGAATGATAGGGTGCTTTCAGAAATTTAAGCTGTGAGCTGGTGGCCGACCATCGATTGCATATTTGTTACTCACCGAGCACTCTGCACAAAGCGCTGTCACCTTCGTCTCCAGTACTATTTCTTGCTCTTCAAGTGTCTCCTTGAAAGCATCAGGAATCGCGCATTTGAAAGGAAGGCCCAACACCTCGAGACATTCTAGATCCTCCAAAAACTCTGGAAAGGGCATGTGGTTATTTCCCTGAAACCTGAGAAACCTCAAATTCGACAATCTGGCCCCAATAGTGTTGGGGATGCCTGCCAGCCTTGGGCAGAACTGGACATCCAATTCCTGCAAACTAGCAAGGTTTGCCATGGTGTCTGGCAGTTCTGCCAGTCTCCAGCATCGATGCAAAAACAGCGCTTTGAGCTGTCCCATCTGACCAATACTAGATGGCAAGCATGTCAACTTCACACAACCGCCCAGGTTCAGGGCAGTCAAACTTGACAAATCTCCAATATTTGAAGGCAACTGCTTGACAGCTGTGCATCTGCTCATGTCCAACATGGTCAAGTTGCACCACAATTTCATGTCAGGGTGGCACAAGTATGCAATTCCGCATTCCGGAACCAACAACTTGGTCAGCATCGGTAGGTTCCCCAAGGATTCTGGGATTTCGCAGATGCTTCGGCACTCCCTCATGGACAGCACTTGCAACTGCAACATTCCACTCACTTCACTTGGAAGACGCACCAACTTATCACAGTAGTCCAACCTGAGTAGTTTTGCAGACCGGAGACACGATATTTCAGATGGCAAGTCAGCGATACCCGAAGACGTGAGGTCAAGTGCTGACAAGCAGGCAGTTAAAAGGGACGGTGGCAGCTCTGATATCCCAGCGTCCCGCAACACGAGAACCTTCAACTCTGGCATCTGCAGATCCCGCAAGGCCCAAGGCTGGTCCGTCCTTATGCTCTGGCTGGTTGAAAACCTCGTTGCCATCAGTGCCTGATCCCTGCAGGTGCCCTGTCTCAGATGCGACGACACCAACCTTTTCCGCTCCACCACTGATTCTTTGGCAATCCTGCGCAAAGCACTTTCACGGACGACATCATGCAAGTAGTAATGGACCCCTGTGCCAGATCGCTGAAATTCTGGCACTTCAAAGACGTCTCCTTCAGAAATATTTCCTTCTTGCCTCAACAATGCCTTGTCCTCCAGAGTATCCAGCACTTCTCGTGCGGTGCACTCACTGGGACATGATCCAATGCTGACCTGCAACTCCGCAATATCCGTGGCCCTTGCTTGATAGTCCTCAGGCAACATAGCCATGTCCAACAGCACCTCTTGATGCACACGATCCATGGCGTTGAAGCTCAAACCAAACACACGGTCAAACACTCGTTTCTCCAACATCTTGTTATCCACCAAAATCTCAATGGCATTGTGCCATTGTTGTTCGCGTCTGAACGTCCGAGCCTCCCTTCCCATTATCTCCAACGCGAGGGGAAGGCCATCGCATTTTCCAATGATGGCTGCTATGTAGTTTTCTTGCCACTTTTTTGGTCTACCATTGCCAAAGGCGTGCTTGCAAAACAACTGACGGGATGCATCACCGTCCAAAGGTGTCACATCATAGCGCCTGGCTGGTTTGAGAACTTCTGCAACTTTGTCATTTCGTGAAGTTATTAGGACCCGGCCCTTACCGTCTCGTGATACGACATCGAGGTCAACCACGTCGGTCTCGTCCCAAATATCATCCATTAGAAGGAAATAGGTTTTGTCTCGCAACTTTTCTTTGAGCATCTCTTTGAGCCTCTCTTTGCCCTCCTGGACACATGCAATTGGCACCTCTTCCCCAAAAAGGGCCTTCCATATTCGCTTCTGACAGTCCAGCACATCAGGATTTTGCTTAATGGTAACAAACCTAAGGCCAAGGCGGTTTTCATCACCATCATTCTCCATGAATGTCTCCTTTACATCTTCGTCGTTGATCACACTTTTGGCAAGGGTGGTCTTGCCCACCCCCCCCATGCCCAGGACGACCACATATGTAGTATCTTCTTCCAGCAACATCTTGTTTACCGCTCTCACGTGGTGTTCTTGAGCAATCGTTTCCAGCTGGGGCGGGGGGGGTTTGAAAGCACCCATTTCGACCTGATGGGCTTCCTTGTGGAGTTTCACCACTGTCTCCCCAACTGACCACAGTAGTAAGACAATGCCAATGTCAATCTTGCATTTGACAACTCAATGTTCACGCAGCAACGTTGTTTGACAGCTGCAACTTGCAAAATGTGGGCAGTAATCGCAAAGAATTCTGAAATGCTCGACTGATTGCGATTATGATATTTGCATTCACAGCTCTGCGAAAACATGGTTGTCGCCTGTGGGTTCGTGACCGACAGCCTCTTTGCGTACCAAGCACTACACAGACAAGCACAATTTGCTTCGATGCTCGTCATCTTCATGACCTTTTCATGTAGTAAGCCAGCATAGTCAACATCATGGTTGAAATCAAGTGCGGGTCTCTAATCTACTACTATAAGCTCGGAACCCGACTTGGAGCGCCCCAGAAATTTTTTTAGCGTCCGAGTCAGCATTCTTGCGTAAGAATCAGCCCCTGCGACATGGGTGTTACGCGAGTCAGATGAGTCCCGAGTCGGATGCTGTGGGTATTCGTCGTTGGCTGCGCTCTAAGGCGGCCAACGGGAGGCTTGCGGTTATCAGTGCCGCTGCTGCGGGTCGCGCCGTGCGTGCCTGCCTTCGAGGCGCGTTCTCCAACGCGATGCCGCGTCATCGCGGCGGCAATGACAACCAGCGACAGCGCCAATGGCCGTAGCGGTGATGGCCCGCGCCAAAACGTGCGGCTCGCCAGTGCCATCACCACGAGGGCGCCAGTCGGGCCGCGGAGCGACTCCACAGCTTTGCAGCGCTCTGCTGTGACGACAACCATTGGCACGGCGACGGCGGCACCGGATGCAATCAGCGCGCCCCTCTCAAGGCCACGCGTTAGGGGCCCCCAGGCCCACGTGCGAATTTTTGGAAGGCGGAGACCGGGGGGTGCGGCCCCTGCCTGGGCCCGGGTCGGGGGGCGTGCTTGAGCGCGAGTACGGCATGGACCTCCGCCATCGCAACCACAACGCGCGGCGTGTGGCAATCACGTGCCGCGAGTGTCGAATGCCCTCTTGGGTCGATTAGGGGCAATGTGGCTGCGGCGATGGCTTGCGAATCAAACGTGCGGGTTGAAACGGATTCCCCTCAAGGGCTCTCCCGGGTCGATAGCGGGCACACACTCTTGCGATGGTGCTGTGCGGCCCCGGGCGCGGCGACAGCGGCAAAGGGCACAGTAATCAAAGAAGGTGATGAGCAAATTCTCATGGAATGAAGAACATCAACAACACAACCCAGCCACCGAGTGCGCGGGCTTTGAATGGATAAAGCAGGAACGAAAAAGCGCAGAACATCGGGCCGAAATGTTGCACTATGTGACGCCACAAGGGCCAAATATATTGGGTATGAATTGGTGCACTCCATTCAATGAACTTGGGATCAAAAAGGGTAGAGCAAACTCTGAAATACATCAACAGTGCAACCAAGCCAGCGCATAAGCGAACTTTGAACGGGTTAAATGGCAACGAAAATGTGCAGGACATCAGGCCCATCTTCTGGACTGGCTGGTTATGTTGTTGGAAAAGCTTTCTTAGGGAAGACGCTATGCCGATTTCGTTTCGCTTAGCGTCAACCTGACGCTAAGCTAAGACCGACCCCCCCCCCAAAAAACCGTCAAGCCTTATGTCGAAGCCAAGATGACTCAGCGTCATTGTATCATGATGTGGGTGCCAATTTACAATGTTCTAAAGAAGAAGAAAAAAGCCAAAACTGCAGCAATTTTAGTGGGCTAAAACTGAGATGCAAAATGCCATAGCAGTTGATGGGGGCCAGTTTTGAAGGCCGCCGATCGAGATTTCATGGGGCCTTTTGTGAAGACTGAAAGCCAGAGGGAAATTTTGAGACAAGTCACACGTCTATTGCCGCTTTTCAGCAGCTTTTTGGGCGTCTTCCAAGCTCATGCCCATTTTGTTGCAATTACATAATCTCCTAGCGTCACAGGTCTAGGCACCCCACCCCTTAGCGTCAAATTGACGCCAACCGTAACAATTTACCAATAGTACTTAGTTGCTTAGGACCACAATGTTTTCGTTCGAAAAATTCATTGAAATCGACAGATGCACCTTTTTTTTCCATTGCGCGTTACCTGTGTCCGCCACCAGGCCCGGCACGTCATGAACTTTCTTGTGCGTGTCATGTTGCTCGTAGGCCTCCAGCCGCTGTTCGCACTGCGAAACCAACTCCAGAACTGCAGATGGGCCGGGCTTTCCCTTGAGCACCCCATGCACCATCAGCCGCAATGTCGACTGGTACTCGAAATTCTCCAGCTGTCGGGCGCCCTCCTCGATCGCTTCCATCAGCTCTGACAGCTCCCCGAAGTGACTCTCGGGGGCCCGCCGCAGGGTTTCCAGCGTGCGCTTCGACACTATCGCAAGCCTGGACTGCGCAGGGCGAAGGTCGTCCACGTTGGCCTTCACTTGGCCAGCCGCTTCCAACGCGAAGCCCAGCACAGCCAGGGCTGGACCCACAACGGGCAAGGTGCCCAGCACGTCGCCAGCGATTTCCGCAGCGGCGTCCAGCATGCTCGTGACGCACTGCGCCGTCTCCAGGTGTGCCATGCGAAGGGGCCAGCCGGCGGGATCTTGTCCCTGCAAGTTCCCGAGCCGCCCCTGGGCGCCCGACGGCTCCCCTTTCAGCAGATCTTTCCAGGAGCACACACGCCATCGCAGAGCCGCCACCCACTGGGCGGCGACCTCAGGCGTCTCCGCCCTGAACTTCTTCGTGTCCTCACCCAGCTGCACAGCCCACTCACGCGCCCCCTCTGTGTAAAGCACCCGCGTTCGACCCCGCACCAGCGCGATGCTGTGCGCTTTGCCCACCCAGGCCTTCGTGTCGGTGGGGGGGCCAGCGTCGCCCTTCGCTCGGATCCACCGAAGGTACATCCGAGCCAGCAGGTGCACCCGCTTCCACTGCTTCCGCTTCCACAGCTTCGAACGTCGCGACAAGCCCTCCACGCAGCCCGCATCCGGGGCCATAAGCGCCCGCCACACATCCTGGCCGGGCCGCCCATCCGTCGCGCTCGGCTCACCACCGGAGGCGGCCATGGGCCGCGGAAGCTGTGCAGACTCTCGGGAGGAATCTTGTCGAACAAGACGAGCCTCAGGCCTAACAGCCGACATCACAGACCCGATCATAATCAAGATCAACCTTGGTGGGCGGACCGTCCTAACGGGTTGGCCGCATACGCACTCTTGGGTTGACGCCCGCACCTCAACCAAGGGGTCGGGCGCGGCAGGCCCGTTCGCCGGGCCCGCCACCTGCAAAGGCAGCGTAGATCATGGAGGCCTGGTGGCACGAAGCGCCAGGCAACAGGCGACTTCCCGAGAGTGGTGCAAAACGAGGGCCGCAACAAAATCGGCGCAAGGGTAATTTCAAAGCGGAAGGAGCGGAACCGGCACGCCTGGCGAGGGCCCAAACTTTCGACAGCCCATTCTTTCGGCATGGGGGGCCGCAACCGGCGCATCGGCAAGCTGCACGTCAATCCCCACAGAGACATTCCAGCCACCACCCACTGTAGTGGTGGCGACAGCCACGCGTCACAATTGAACACGGGGGCGCCACTCGCCGCAACGACAGAATACGTGACCAGATCCCGCCGAGCCAGTGCACCAGATCGCACGGACATCCAACACGCAACAGGATCCGCCACAGCAGCCGCAGATCCCCATGACCGCCTCTCAACGCCCATCCCCGCCCAGGGTGGGGCCGCCCCCCTGCGCCCCTCCTTCGCTCACCAGCCCGCCGCCGACCGTCGCCCAACGAAACCACGGCGCCTGCCTGCCGCCGGCGCGCACGCACCGCCCCCTCCGTTGCTGACGTCTTGCGCGCGGACCTTCCGGCCGCGCCTGCGCCTGCAAGGAAGCCGCGGCCCTGGGCTTGTCCTGTGAACCACGCCCGAGCCAAAGCCCCCGCAGAGCACCGCCAGCGCGGAATGCGTGGAGCTGACGTGCTCCATCGCATCTGGGTCTGGTGGACCCGCGGCGGCCAGCAATGCCGGTTTTGTGGCCTCAAGTTTCGGATCGGGGGCGAGCGGATTGGAACAGAATCGCGATGAGGAAGCTCCCCGCTGCAGGTGCGCCCCCACCTCTGCGCTGACAGACAGGACCCTGTGGCTGGATCAGGTTTGGCTGCCGATGGGTGTGACGTGTGGACAAACAAGGGCCCACCCGGAAGCGGCCGAATTTGGCTTCCGGCTACCTCAAGTTGCAGATAAGGGGCGTGCGAACCGGGACTGAATCCTGAAGGGCTTCCCGCGGCAGGTGGGACTGCACAGCCGCGATGGCAGACGGCGCCCTTGTTGTGGCAAACTTCCAACTACCGATGACTGCAACGTTTGCAGGATTTAATCCCGCTCTATGTGTTACCGGCTGCACCGAAGAATCCCGCTCAATCCCGCCCGGAAGCTAAGAGACGCCTGGCTCCCAAACCGCGAAGTGCTGCGCATCACAACAAGCAACAAGCGCGTTCGTCAAATCGGCGTCGCGCTGGACGGGGCTCAACCCGTGGGCGAGCAAGAACAATTTTTGGATTGACAGTCTGGTGGGAAGAGGCTCCTCGTCACGCCGCGCAAACGCCCAGCCTCGGTCCCTGGGTCCAAGCAAGAGGCTGTCTGCGATTCCGGTCCCAACCCGGGCCATAATTAACACTTCGCCGGGCACATGTCTTCAGGTAGTCACCTGTCAGCGCGCAACAGGCACCCAACGAGTATTGTGGTCTTGCAGAGACGGCAGTTTTTCTAGAATGGCTTTTTCTCAGACAACATCCAGCTTTGTTTTCAACTTGTAGAATGGGACAGGAAGACTTCATGCCACACACTGCTAGAGCAATTGTCAAAAATGTAAGATACATAGCTACATTTTCAATTTTGCTTGAGTTTATTGGCAGTACATTTTCCTTTGCTGATGATCGCAAGGTGCGATAGGTGCTTATGTTCCTGTCAGCGTGCTTTCTCGCTTTTGACCGGCGCTCAGCGCCCGTCCATGCTAACTTCCTCATGGTGGGATGTCGGCCAGTCATGACTGTTCAGTCGCCATATGTCAGTCATGCGTTGCTCACTGAATGAGGCAACAACATGACTGATGGTGATATCAGAACGAATAAGTAACGATGCACCGCAGTACGTTGTGTCACAACACGTACGGCTTTTTCAGATATTGGAATTTCATATACTATGCGAAGTATGTGCTACGGCTTCAAGCATTGGATCGAGAGTGCGAGAAACACTTCGGTTGCAAAGTGCCGTAACAGTCTCTGTCCACTGAATCGAAGGCCTTCCGCTGTGCCTGCACAGTGACGGTTGTGTCGTCGCCTCCCATTGCAGCAGCGGTTGGCACGAAATCCAAAAGGCGTTGACGAATGCACAGGGGTTCCCAGTTCCCGCACGTTGGGCTGGCGGACGTACCCGTGTGACAGCTGTCATCCTGGCGACCATTGGTGCAACAGAGGGCACCGATATGCGCACCCACCTGTGCCACGCTCCCGTCCAATAGTGGCTCCAACCGCCCAACTCGAAATGCTTTGCAACCGAGCGCTCCAATGCATCTAGTTCTATTATTGCTGTGAGGGCGAGGAAGGAGTCATTGAGTGATAATGTGATATATGGTGTTTCATGGAGCAATGTACATGGGGACAGTGGTGGTGGGAGATGGACACGTTTACTGCATGTGGTATTTTCATAGCACATAGTCAAAAAAATATATTACACTAATATATGTTGGTCAAATATTTGACCGGTACGTTCAACCTGTAACGCATCTTGTTGCGGCTTGCTTCCCATGCCTGGGAGGGACAAAGTGTGTACTGAGCGGTGGTTAAACGACATAATTGCTAAGTTTAATAATTATAATGACTATATAACTAAGCATAGTAATTATGCATTGATGGCTGATTGCAGCAACACGAGTGCTGCAGTCATGCGCCAGCATCTTGGAAGAAGTCTGACATGTGCCATAAAGAATGCCGGGATTTTGTTCCTGCACTGGTTCGCTCTACATGCCAAAGGGGAATCAAGCAGCCATTGGCCCAGCAGTTTGTGGATGGAAATTACCCGCTGTGGTGGGAGACATTCTTGCGCACATGTCAGCACATAGCCAGGGGCAAGTACCAGATAACCATGCGAATGGGCAAGCAGGGCTGATCGCGCAAGTATCTACATCATGACGCGAACCCACTCTTGTGTTGCAGACTTTATGCCAACCACCTGAAACTCGCGTTCCTCCACTGACATCGAGCAACATACACTTAGATATAACATGCACACTCGCTCTCGTGTACACCAGTGTTCACTCATGCGTTCCTGTTCCGTCCTGATCTCTTCAAATGAGAGCCCGGCTAGCACCGCTGCCGCAATTCCAGGTCGGCGGTTCCATGGCAGTGTGAATGGCGCTCCAACAGCAGGTGGCACTGTCAGTATTGCAGCGCTTCCTATTGATATGATAGAAAGAAGTAATGGAATATTGCTGAGAATAAAGGAATGTTATTGGGTTGGTACTGGCCACAAATGGCATCTCGAGTTCGTTGTACCCCGCAGCGCTCGCATGCAGTGCGTTAGTATGTCCATCCTAAAAAAGTGCAACACAGTCGAACCTCGCTGATCGGGGTGGAGGATCTGGCGATAAGAAGTCGAGTGACGATACCGAAGTCGATGCGACCGTGCTAGCCTTGCATAGGTAGCTTGGGATGGGAGCTGGAGCACATACTTCCGCCCAGCCAGGTTGCACATAGTCACGTTTGCTCAAACACTCTGAACCCGCTCACCAAACGGGAACACATGAGAGAGGTACATATTGCCAGACATTTAGGCAGCACATGCAAAACAGGTACTTCTTACAGCATTGGAGCTCATCTGTGCATCCAAAGCAAATGCGAACGTGAAATGTTCATTCTATTATCGACTACATTCTCAGCACAGGAGAAATACGTACATCCCTCGAGCAAGAAGTCCTCTGGGACATTCGACAGTGCATAGAATGCTTGGCGTCCTGGGGTTACTGTAAAGCACACTTGAGGTTACCCTTGTTGATCGCAGAATCCATTTTGGCTACGCTTGTCATACAGGCAACAAAGCATTTATTGGGCAAACGCCGTGATCTGCTTTCATCATCAAGGGTATATTGTGGGAAAATGAAGGGATTTCCAACAATTCGCGAGGAGGTTTGTCAAACCCCCAGCTCGCAAAGTCTACGAAAGCCAAGCTAAGAACTCCTATTATCTATCCTGCCAAGGGACAACTGATACAGAGACGCCCATGACTTGTGTCGGTCCGTGTACTGATGTGCCAAATGCTCCCCAGCCGGGAAGACCCCTTAGATATAACGCACCAATGCAACAATCAGCAAAGTACGAGCAAAGCAAAGCGGCAAGCATGAAGCAACAAGCATCCACTCCAGAAGTGATCAACGGATTGCAGGCAGAGTTCGATTCAGAATGTCTATCGAATCGGCACTGAATACGGCAGGTCAACTGTCTACAATGGCTCATTGGAGATTTTTGGGGAAGGAAAGGGAAATGAGTTCTGCGTTTGCTTGTTAATCGTTGCTCAGATATGATGCCCTTTAAACTTCAGTTCCAACAGCAGCTGCAGTTTGCAAACTATTTCGGGTTAATGGACATTGTGTTATTGGCCACATATGTTGTACGTATATAAAATCTCAGAATTCCCTGTCCCATATTTGCCTATGAGATGTGATGCATGGCGTTCATGGCAAAGGGTACTCGACAATTCGGGCTCTTGTGGGCATAACGAATAGGCACCTCTGGGACAACAGGCTTTAGGGCCTCTCCTTGTTGCGCCTTCGATCCCAGCATGTGGTTGACAAATGTGAAGAGAAGGCTGACCATGTTTTGGGCACAATATGGTGCCCAAATGCTGACACCAATGGGGGAAGAGAAAGGCGTGGGGGTGAGAGGTCTTTGAAGAGCCACTGAACCTTGCCTCTACGTCTTTGTGATTATTTGTCTCTACATGCAGTGCTCGAGCCAACGGCGTTTTTTTCTTTTGCAATTATGTTCCTCTTTGTATCACCCTGCCTAGATATGTTGAGAATTTCTTCGTTTATCCGCTGCCTTCGCCTTCGTGTTGTCAAAAATTGGGCGGCGTGCACTGCACAACGCGCATCACTATAATTTGGCGATTTTGAGCAAGCGCTGGGTGAGCCAGATCATTGCCTGCAAGTTGCAAGGGCATTGTCGTATTTATTGGTGACAGTAATTCCCGCAACCATAAAAACCCTGTCCCTCACTTCGCCATGGAGGATGGAGTATGATACCTTACACACGTATGTCCGCATTTGCACACAATTCGATAGCTGTGCTGAGGACGCTCCTCAATGCCTTCTATGCCAACACTTGACAACCACAGAATCCGTGCACATCTTGAACAAGAAATGGACCACTCATGGGTATTGAACTTCTTGAAAAAGCCAAACAGACACGAAACACTAGAAAAAGAAACTGGCCAGATGACACGGTATGCTTGAAGCCGTGCACGTATATGACCGTGTCATATGGTCAAAAGTGGTCCCCCACTCACACCGTGTCACGGTTGCTGCACACATTACCGTGTACTAACCGTGTTCTACACGGTTCCCGAGGGTGCACGGTTGAAACCGTGTCGCATACGTGGCAATGTGTTTATTAACCATGTGAACATATTTGACCATATGATACGGTCAGATACGAATACGCTTTTGAGCAGACCGTGTCATATGGCCTATGTTTTACTAGTGAAATAGCTGCAGAAAAGCAATTTTAAATGAATGAATAACCAGGAAATTTAAATTGCTTGTGATGAGCACATTCTTTGCAGCGGACAGCAGAGTACATAGCGGTCCACAAAACACAGCGATCATGGTCTTCCACCTTGTTCACTGCGCAGTGAACAGACGCACGTGTTTGCAATGGCTCCATGCTCCTCTAGCATCTTCTCAAATTCTGCTGCAGTCCAGGTTCTTCTGGAAAACAGATGACCTGCTTTGGCATGCACGGATTGGAGGGGTTTCTCACTTGCTGCAAGGGAAGGCCGTCCATTCTGGCCATTGCCTTCGGAGACAGCACAGCGAAATCACCCTTGAATGGGTAGATGGGCTAGACTGCCTCAGCACCACTGCATTTGAGCCTCAGTTCACGGATCGCCGCAAACGCTTCCGCGTGTTCCAAGCAATCATCTGTAACTTTGTTCCTACCTGGTGGGCGCAGTGGCCATCCACATGCACGCTCGCTAGTGAGTTCGCTGTTTCTACAGATTCCAAACCCTGTTTTTTAAGGCCAGAGCACTGTTGACAATACAATTCTTCCAAGTTATACTTATGTGCTTCAAATCCACGCTGATCAAATGCACGGGCATTTCATCATCATCATCATCATGATTTTTTACAGAACAAGGCACGGGCATTTCCCCAAGCTTGGGTACTTAAGTACACTATCAAGATGGTAAAACACTGCTTTGGGGATGACAGGCCAACGTTTAGTGCTTTATTATACTTGGTTTTGCCACATTTTATTGATAATGTGTTGCAAGGGACACCAGTTTCCCAACAGGTACCATCGCATTTCGGAAGGCGATGAATCACTTGCGGAAGCGCGACAACCTTGATGAGCTGCACATGCACGTTTGCCCACAATTGGAGGTTGTGGGCCTGGTGCGGCTTGAAAATCCACTGCCCTGAAGTATCTGAGAGCTTATACTCGGTTGATCAGCGATCGATATTGTCGCACATTTGACCCGGGCTGACACGTATGGCCGATTCGCACAATGTGTGCTGGACCGGCGTTTTCATGTACAAACCTGCTCTTGCAGGCGCTCCAGCCACATCTCAACCACCTCTCGTCAAAAGTCAAAAGTCAAAAGCGAGAACGGCTCCCAAAAGCCCTGGAGGCTGGAACCCGGTTGGGAACCAATGGAGCGCAGGTCATGACAAAGAAGCCCCTTGAAAAAACGGCCTGATCTCGATTGTGTGGAAGGCGCCTGGACTCGCGCCGGGGCAGTTCCAGCCATCGAGAATCACATCGCGCTGCCCTGAATGTGCGCTGCGTGCGTTCAATTTGCTCTCTTGTGCAGCTGAACAACCGCCGAGCTTGATGACGACTGACCCACGACACACCACGCCATGGAGTTCTGGTCGACTTCATGTCGTCGCGGGCCGGGCGTGTCAGTTCTCTTTGTGCCGGCCCCGCCTTTGCACGGCCTGTTTGGGTCGAAGACACATTATTCGCAAATATCCAATCACAAACGCATTGTTGTGTGAGATTTGCTGGCGGTATTCGTTATATTGTTGGAATATATAGCTGACGGCTAACTGGTTGTCTTGGGACAAACCAGGCTTGTTTTTTGCGCCCTAAAAACCAATCGTACTTCCGGTTTTACGCGTAAAAATAGTTTCTAGGTGCGATCGCAGAACCGCACATGCTTCTCCCAAGGCCCTTACCCCGCCCCCAGCAGTCTCGTGCGGCTCTGCGATCGTGGAACCGCACTTGCATCTTGGAGTGGACCCCTTGCAGGCTTGGACCGGAGCAGCCCTGCGCCAAGGAACGGTTCCACGGTTGCTGTACTGCAGCGAGTGAAGGTGATATTTGCGTATTGGTTTTTATCAGCAATGTGCACATTGTGGTGGTGCGTGTTGCATGCGCTTTTGTGAACGGGGATCGGCATTCAATCTTTCGACCTCGTTGTCATGCTTGTGTTTTGCTATTTTGCAGGTCGACGACAAAAGTTTTTGAGAGCTCCACCTCTGCTACGCCTTGCGACTGGGACTACCGGAACAGCCATGGAGGGTGGGGCTGCGAACGCCCGGCACTACGCGTGGAATGCAAGGGCTGCTAGGAGATCAAAGCCCACGCCGTGTGCTGGAGGATGGGCGCCCTCCCTGATGGCATGACTTCGGAGGACGAACTGCCAGACATCCTCAGAGTTCTGACACTGTGCTACAGTCTGCGCTGCCAACAGGTGGCACTGGACACAATCTGGAGGTAGGGAACTAGGTCCCCAGTGCAGAAACAGGTGGAGGCCGCCTTCAGAGCAAAGGTG
>CAJHUC010002552.1:0-36874 GCA_905146915.1 Ostreobium quekettii | reverse complement strand
ATGCACCATCACTTTTGGATGTGCCCAGATGGTGACATGTCGGACTGTGCACTGTATACAGCCACCAATGGCTATGTCCTCCCTTTCTTGGTGCTGTCTGTTGCTTGGTTGCTTGGTGTTGAATGGTCAATGTGGCTGCACAAATCGCCATACATCCCATCGGAGGGAGATGTTGGGTTCCCCAATTGCTGACTCCGTCGACTAAAAAAATGGTCAGAAAAAATTGGTCAGAATCTCGCTGCCTTGTCCAGAGGATGTCAATAAACAACGCGCCAATTTGTGGCATCCCGCGATCCTGTCCGATGAACGGCAAGGAGCAGCCAGTTTCGCACGGTTTTGGCCCCCGTGTACAGACTATCCCAAGTCGCTTCAAACACCGCACAACAGTCATACGACATCAGCCATTCACATAAGCGCACAATGCGTGTCAGACATGTGACAAGCCAGTGAGGCTGTTGCCGTTTGCCTCGAGCCACTGCTTACCAGCTCAAGCTGAACCCCCACCTCCGCTCTGTGCTGATGCAAACAGGTCCTGAAGTTTGCACACTGTACGCCGCCAGTGTAATTTTCCAATTTGGAATTCCCCTGAACAGCTGAGGCTTTGAATTAACGTCATGTGCTCAATATACGCAAAATGCCTGTGTTTTTTGAGTTCAATGTTAGCGTTTTTCCTGTTGTTGGCTGGCGTCTTAACGACCATTTGCACGAATCACTGTTAGGTATAAAGAGAGAACGCCCCGCGCAGCTGACACGCGTCCATTCGGTGTACTCCAACCCCTCCCTGACGCCAACGCACCCCTCTCCAAGCCCCTCGCCCCACATATCCGCGGGGGACTTGTCAGCGGACCCGCTGGTGATACCTGACCCCCTGATGCCCATTGGCAGCCGCGGGGTGGCAGGCCTGCGGCTGGAAGACACCCCCATATCTGAGGACGTGCTGTTCCAAGTCAAGCCGCCGCAGGGCATGAGCCATTCCGCAAAATCGCCGCAGGTGAGCCACGCACGCAGCACATTGAAATGTGTTGGCGTTGAGAATGTTGCGTGCACTTGCAATTGCACGGGTGTGTTGAGATGTGCTGTGCACTTCCGACGACGTGTCAGATGTTGGAACGACCCCTCCCGGCAAAATGGCGCTGCAGCCTTGTCCACTTTGCAGTGCTATGCAAGCCGCCGACAGCGAGACTGCATCGGAGGAAGGATATGTGTCGGTGTGCGTCGGGTCGAAGAACAGAAGTTTCACGACGCAATTGCTGCCGATGAAAGAGTATCCAACATTCTCCGTTACGCTTCTCCGCTTCAAATTCAACAACATTGTACCAAGTCCGCATGGATGGGTATTTCTCGCTCCAGCGAGTGTACTCCATGCCTCCACCGCATGCGCCATTACAAGATCTGAAATCAACACCCCACATGCCCTGCTCCGTTGTCCCAGCCGTTCTGGCCTCTCACCTGTCGCTCCATCCACCGTGTGGTGGACACAGCATTCCCTGTGAACTTGAGTGATAATTCTTGCGAGACAGCAATATGTTGACAACATTTAGTCGCTATGATCATCGCCACTGTTCACGCTGCGCAGGGCTGTACGAATATACACTGCGCAACGAATGGGCACGGTAGCGTCGCCAGCCCATAAACAATGTTTCAGTGCCACCCTTGCCACGGAGAAGACAGAACGCATCGCTTTTCATTGTTACTTCCCCAACGTACATTGGCGGAAACTGACCACTGTACAAAATTTCACACCGTGCTATACAGCTCAAAATAGTGCACTGGTGGTTGAAAGCGTGCTGTGCCACGGCCGAGTTGTACGACATTATTAACCTTGCATTTGGCGGTATTTACGCCGTGACATGCGACCGCAATGGCAAACGAGTGCTTTGCGTTCCAACAGGCACCGGGCCGCCTGTTGACACACGAGGACATCAGCGAGAGGCTGGAGGGCCGCCAGGCCGAGCTGTTCTGGCCGGACGACAACCTGTGGTACCTGATGCAGATTCACAGGGTGGACGTGCAGGCCCACTCCGCCCAGATCATCTACACCACGGGAGAGACGGAGATCCTGAACCTGGACGAAATCGTGCAGGAGGGCCACATGTCGCTCATCACGCTAGACGCAAGGTGATTCGGGAGGGGGTCGGCTAGGGGGGCCAGTTGAGGGATGTGGGACGGCCGGCCGCCAACTGTGAGTTGCTGGGGCGCTGTGTTTGCGCTGGAAATGTGCACGCGGTCGAAGCAGCTTGGCCGGGCAGTTTCGAAGCGACGCAGAGGGGAATTTCGATTTCGATGGCAAGCAACGAGACAGTTCAAAACTGCTCCTTGGCGAATCCCCGCATGAAGAGCTCCGGGACTGAGCCTGGGGAAAGGCGGGGTGAGAGGTGCCGAAGGAGACCGCCCAAGGAGGTGTAGAGGTGTTGCTCCGGGCTGTGGAGCGGGCAGGCCAGCGACGGGTGCGTCTGATAATCTGGCATTAGCATCATGTGGGCACCAGTTGCTCGAACCGGAGGCTGACAGAGACTTGCTGGGCGCCCATGCAACTTAACTACTGGCAGTGAAGTCGGCATGATGCGCTTCAGTGCTATCCAGTCTTCTTGAGCGACAAGACTGCTTGGGCACTTACATGTAGTCAGGCAAGGGATTTGGGGTGGAAAGTTTTAGCGCTTTTACATGTTAGGTTCGAAAGCGCAGTCAGAGCTTGGGGGCGGATCGTGTGCCGCAAATATCTTAATTAGGAAGCACCAAGGGGGTTGGGGGGTGGACAAGGTATTGTTGTTACAGATGGAGGCCTGGGCAGCGCTGCAGGCTCCATACATGGGTGGCGTGAGCGGAGTGCGATGGACGTGCTGCCCATCTGACTTGTTGCCAGATTGGGTGGGGTGTGGGCAGGGAAAGGGACGGTGAGCGCAGGCAGTGGGGGCGGGATGTGGCTGTAGACGATTCTCAACACACCTCCGTGGTGCTGTTGGTTTTGGTTAAAAATGCTGGGCTTTGACGCACTCCACGCCCGTGCCACTGTGATGCTTGGATGGCTGGGGCGCTTTTGTTGGGTGCTTCCAAGCAGCTGGTGCTGTCAGTGACAGAGTTCGCAGGACAGAGGCGCGGTAGTGGCACAGACGACGTTGCAATTTTGGTTGTGTCGACTTGGTAATGCAGGACTGCCTGTTGCTGTCTGTTGCGCTGCTGTGCGATGGATGCGGGGCGTCCCAGTGGTTCAGGAAGGGTACAGACGGGGCCAGGCAATGTGGACCAGGCAATGTGGGCCAGACAACGTGAATCAATGGTTGATTTTATTCATCCGTACACAACGCAGGCATGCAGCTGGCCCGGCCTAATTTTGCAGTGCCCTCGCCCGCCCCCCCCAAATTGGTGGTGCGGACTGGCAGAGGACAGTTGATTGCATTTCTGGGAGAGCGCCACGGCATCAATGCGGTGGTGGCGGGCACTTAATCTCCCACTTGCTTGAGCGAGCCAGTGCTGTTCGACCCAAAATTTGGATTCCAAGTGTTCTTATAGAAGAAAAGGATGGTCTGCACGATTGAAATGGGCGATCATCGCCTTTGCTGGCAAACAGAAGTGAAGTAGGGCCGAAACCCCATCGAACGAACATGATATGGAGGTTTTTTCTGCGGTTGGCCACCGTTCACCAACATGGGTATCAGGTGATAATCCTACAAGGCAAAGAATGTGTTGTGCAATGCACATTCCTGTTCTGAGCAAACCCGATGACATCCTACCTCAATCGTTGCACACATTGTGGGAGAGCCTTGCAGTGCAGTGAAAGGATGTTTCCAATAGAGCATCCACCCGAGGAGAAGCTGCAACGATGCGGCATCAACAATGGAATACGACATCCAACACCTCAGCTTCTGGCGTGTTGCCAGTTACTGAGCACTTCATGAATGCATCAAGCACATGTTCTGATACTGGATGAATTCGGGGATGAGCCCACAATTTACTCTCCTCGCCATTAAATGCAATCCAGTTGTGTGGCAGGATCTGTATCTATTCTGCAACAGAGTCATCACCACAAGGCTATCCAGGCGAGAAATTGCATGTTGCACTGTCTTTCCAGAGATAGCCCTCCAACCACGATCCAATTCCTGAAACGTCAAGTAAATGCATGGACAAAGCAGTGCTCCTTTGATATGTACCGGAACGACACACAAGCCTCCCAAGCGAAACGCAAATGGCTTTCCGATGAGTTTCAATCCAGTCAGTGCACAAGTGAGGTGGAACACTCAGGGAAAGAAGGGGCAACACAATTGCCACCAGGGCTCAGTCCATTGTGCAAATGGCTGCCCGTTTATTCGTACACCATACTGTCAATTTACAATTCGTTAATGTCCCTGAAATTCGGGCAAACTTTTTCAACAAATGTTCAGATTTGCTGTGTGTCAGTTCCCTCCCTGGTAATCTCTCCATTTTTCAGCTGCGGTATGTTCTCTGGGGCTGCACAGGATGGGCCCTGCATTAAAACCCCAGCTTTCCTACAGCCTTTTCAATGCACAGGTCCAACGGAAAATCAAAATTCGGACCAGGCACCCTTGATGACATGTCCAACAATAAATAATTCAGATGCAGGGACCACTGCACATTGCCTACAGTCCCTGGCTGAATTGTCAACACCGAAGGCACCCACAAATAAAGAACTTACGGCCTTTGCCTTCCCTTCTAGGCACCACCCCCTAGCAGCACTGATGCCAGGCTGGCCACAGCAAATGCCAGGAAGGTCACACCGCCCAGCACCTTCACTACCCGCTCTGATATGTATTGTGCTGCCCATGAAAACGCCAAAACGGCAATCGCTGTGGCTGCTGCATGGCCCAGTGTTGCACCGGTCACAACTGCCAGGGGATTCCTTGTGGCCCCCATAGCGATGGTAGCCAGCATAGATCTGTCCCCCCACTCCGCCACAAAGATTAGAGAGGCAACCTGCAGGAAAGAAGTATGGATGGCTTGATATCACACAAGGGAGATTTCGTATACGAGCCAGACAGCAGAATGCTTTGCAGTGCAGAGGCGGTGCTTGGCATTTTTGACAAATGCAACTGCTAATCGTAACCACACACTATCCTATAGCACCGCAAATGGAAAACAACCCAACGTACTCTTGCCACCGGGAGTATTCTGATATGTGCTGTGTTCTCTGGATACTTTTAATACCTGATCTTTGCTTTGCTTGCGTTGTGTGCTCATTAGTATGCACTGTGGGACTCTACATCACCTTTCCACAGCATGAAACAAAATGCTCTTTTCCGTACATTTGCCTAGGAGGGGGTGCCCCTTGCATGACCTATACTCTTGGGGTGCAACAATTCTCACCTGCAGGAAGGCCTGCCATGCCGATCGTCCCCGGCCCACCGCGCCCGCCTCCTCCGCCCTGCTCACCGCCTCCCTCGCGTCCGCCAGCTCACCCTCCTCCCCCCCCTCCTCCCCCCCTCCAAACGCGTCCCGCAGCATCGACGCGCCGAACACCACCAGCAGCGCCACCACGAAGTACTCCCCCATCGGCAGGCTCGCCTTGAGGCCCTCGGGAATGGCCTCAAATGCCCGGCCGATACCCACAGACACAACTGACATCAACGCCAGCGCCGACAGAGAGCCCAGAAAGGCCACCCAGCGCCCCAGCTGCATGGCCAACAGCCCCGCTATGAAAAAAGTCTTGTCTCCGACCTCAGAAAAGAACACCAGCGACGTGGCCGCCAAAAACCCCGAGCTCCACATCCCGGACGCCTGGACCACTCCCTGGATCGACGACCAGGGGGGCAGCACGCCGACTGACGCCAGGCCGGCGCCGACGAGCAGCGGTGCGCCCAGCCATGCCGCCAACTTCCAAAACATCCTGCTCCTCGCCTCCCCGCTGGGCATTGGGGACCCGCCATCCGGATTTCCGCCCCGGTTCGCCACGCCATCAGCCACGGAGGCCGCTGACCGGGGCCCCTTCCTCAAAGGAAAGCTGCCCATGCCCGTCGGGCGTGATGCCGATGGCCAGCGAGGCAGGGATCGAGGGGGAGGGGCTGGGTGGGGCGTTGATGAGCATGATCTGGGCCGGGCAGCATCGCGGCCAGGCGCAGGGGAGGACGAGGGGCTGCGGGCATCGCAGCAGCAGCGGGCGGTGGGCGGGGGGACGCTGGGGTGGCCCACGCGCCAGGCTGCCTGGGGAGGCATGGTAGGCGCAAGCGGAGGGGTGCGGCGCGCTGGACGTTGGCCAATGAGCCGGGCCGTGTGGCTGGATGCGAGCGGGGATGGGATACGGGCAAATGGCACCAGAAGGGTGTTGTGCGTGCGGAGGACGGCTGCTGACACGACGCTTTTGTGGAGGCGTTCGGGGCTGTACGTTGTGCCGTATCGGCAACAGTGCATTGGGTTGAGTGAGTTCCATCTGAACTGCGAGCTCCAAGCGTTGACGGATAGCCATGAGAGAGGGGGTTACTAGGGAGGGGCGGGCAGAAGGGAGCGTTTCGAAAAAAAAGAAAAGGGTGACGGAGCAAGCCAAGCACGCCAAGCTGCACATGTGACGCCAGCCACAAGGGTACCCGATGGACGCACACAACTAGTTGTCATGGGAACGCACATGCATGCACAAAAGAAACACCTCTATGCTGTGTTTCACTTCACTTCTTAGCGCTGGAAACGAGTCCCAATGACACGGTGCTCTAAGTTTATCCTTGCCCATTGGCCTCCCATGCATGCAGCCCTGCTCATGCACAAACCCCATGACAAGCAGTATTGGCATCTTGCAAGGTTACCACGGCACCTATCCCCAAACCTCCATCAAGCATTAACTGGGCATGGTTGTGTGGTTGCCAGGCTGCATGTTGTATATTTAGTATATTAGGATGAAACATTGCAACTCGACTTTTACTAAACTTTTGGCTTTAAAATGATCAAGTCAGATCAGTGTTCACTAGTTTGCCTAGCATCCACCATTTGAATAATCAATGGCATCACAAACATGCTTCCTTTGATGTAGGAAAAACTCTATAAACTAGTTGTGCATCTTATGTTGCATTCATCATCATGCATTGTCCAACAATGTGCTGAGTGGCCCAATGTTGTGGGCTTGCCACTCTTAAAGGAGTACCTTCGCTTGGGCCTCTTTCAATCCTACTTTGCCATGGGCAGCAATGGGATACTTATCATTGTACCACTTGCCTAAGGGTGTGTATACATCCTTGACCTACTCCATGTCTTTTTTGCGCTTGATTTGTCTTCAGCATAGTTCATCATTGGGGCCATCTCTTGGGTAGTTTGGCATGTTGACACGCATGTCGTCCTCTGCACCGTGTAGATAAGAAACAAGTAGATATCTAAGGTATATGTATAATAGTGCTGAAAACACCTTCTTGTTCGTCTTCTTATTATGTTTTGGTAGTCTTTGACTTTTGCGCCGAATGGTGTGACACCCTTCTTTGTTGGATTGTGGCGGGTCATGATCTACACCCCTATATAATAGTATTGCAATAGGTGGCACTTTCTACATAACGGTGAAGTACTTCAGTAGTTTATTGGCTGCAATGATTACCACATATAGCAAGTATGGTAGATTCTGAGGGGGGAGGCGACTGAGAAACCAATAGATGAAAAAGCAAGAAAAAAGGCAAAATCATTCACTTGCTAGGAGTGGGTCTGAAAGGCGTCTCCTTTATATAGAGCATAGCCGATATTGTTGTATGTCCAGTCACGGGCGATGCCAGGGGGTTTGTGGGGCAGATTGCGGAGTGGTTGCATAGTGAGTAGGTGGGGCCCTTGGAGCGTTTATGGATACGCGTGGTGCATTTGCTAAAGCTAGCAAGGGTGCGGTTCCCAGGGATGGGGCTGAATGCTTGAATGTCGTAAGTTTGGAACATGCGCTGGCTGGTGGTGTCCACTTTTTGGCTGGTTTAGTGTCGAGGGTCAAGGGGGGATTGCGCACATGTTATTTGGCCCTTTTCTCCTAGTGATGGCCCACCAGAGGACCCGCCATTCAGGCCTGCGGGTTGTGATAATGACAAATGGTGGCAAGCCAAGGCTCTCACCATTCATGAAGCATGATCAACAACTAGTGCAGGCTTCTTTCCTTTAGGATAATAGATGCCTACAAAGGGCGCTTGGGATGCTGATGGGATGATTTCGTGGAACGTGGTTTTGGCCAAGGCAATGGAAAATGGATACATGGTGGTTTGGGACTAACACATCATGTTGGTTTTGTGTATTCTTGATATGTGCATGCGTATGCATGCAAACGTATCGGCATCTACCCTGTAATCTCTTCTTGCAAAATAAATTGGAGTGCGATTACTCAATAATTTAACAAGAGGCGCCTTGTGAAGTAGGTCACAATCCAATCACTGACTCATTCAATCCTTGTCCAATCACCGACTCTGCTATGCTCAGGCAAAATAGGAAGCTGGCGGCTACCTCATTGCCTTGTTCTGTAAAAAATGATGATGATGATGATGCAGTAGATTTGGGTGGAGTCCTTTGAATCGGAAATTGGCAAGCATCTGATGAAATGATTGATATCTAGATGTCAATCACCTTGTTACACCCTTGTCCTTACTGGGTCGGGACACTTTTTTGCCATACTTGGCTATCGCCACTAGGCCTCATGGCCTGGACCGTAACACACCTGGCAGACGACTCCAAGTAGAGCGGATGCCTATAAGATTTTTGATGGTCCCACTGTACGCTGTCCATGAGAACGACCGATCTCTTAATAATCAGATTCAACATTGAGGCTTTGGAGCACAATTCAAAGGACGCCCATAGAAAGTTGGCGTTACTTGAAGTATTATCTGAATTAAAAATTAGTGCGGCATGGGCCACATATAGGCACATTATGCCAAAATCCTAGAAAACGCCATGGTGCAGCTACCTGATTTGGGAGTGCAATCTGCAGCAGCCGGCTGAAAATTCACAACGTTATTCCCTTTGGAGATCGTGTAACTCAACATGTTGCAGGCTCCACTCAGGTTAATGGGCTATTCGCAGGTCTATCGGATGGAGAAATTGTGGGCAAATGGGGGGCTGCAGTTGTCCCAGTAGATGAAGAAGCAATGGCATTTGCATGTCCACACGACGCACATCAAGTTTTTTGTTCAACTGCAAATGAAATATATTCTATAAATAGGGGCTGAATTCATGTGACCGCTCCATAACATCAAAAACATCTGTTGTCCCTCAAGTACCTCAAGTGCCACTTCATACCATCAGATTGTTGCACAAATTCTGTGCAACCCCAAATCTCATTATACGACCACAAACTCGGTTCTTCTAAACCATTGGCGGCATAGTGCAATGCTCGTGCTTCCGAGTGTTTCCCGCTCAATTTCACAAGGCGGCTGCCACCAGGCACTTATTTCCACCTACGGATTCAAATCGTTAACAGCTGTCAGCACGTCCAACGGCAATCACTGCCAATATTACGTAGTATATTGCCGTATACGGCGCGTTCCTCATCAGCGCCCTTACGCCGTCCGAGTTCTTGCTTTATCTAGTTGGCAACCAAATTTCCCATCTCCGATTGAGCCACACGAAAAAGAAGTCTTCCGCAATTCTGCGATTCCATAGAAAGCTGTGTGGGATGCGCAAACTGGCCGTCCTCTGCTGGATGCCACGTTCTCACCTCACACCAAATAGTTCGGAGCCCTTGCCAATTTGGCTCCCATCAGCCATCGACGATTACGCCATTCCCTTGCCATGGGATAAAGCACATCACCCAGACAGCGGCTCCCACCAACACCACGCCTTTACCAAAGAATCTCCAGCGTGTGGCCAATAACGACCTGGCTTGGATCCGTCACTTTGCTCCTAGTCCTTTCGAAGATCTTTTGCCACGGCATATTGTACATCTTTCCGAGCACATAGACAGATTCTCCAGGATGTACGACGTGCAAGGACGGGCAGTCGGCCGACACGAGTTTATTCGCCTTCTCGCAAGTGATCCTGAGAGTGTGGCGCACAACCATGTGGCTGGGCGGCGTAACCCTCTCTTTGTTCGCGTCTAGGATGTCCTGCCAGTCGATGCCGTAAATGTCTCCCAGCATGTACACGGATTGCCCAGGCTGCACCAAATGGGAGCCAATGTATACCGGGGCGCCCCCACCAACTGGAGAGCCCCCGCCAGCCGGGGCAGGACCAGAAACGGTAGGAGTACTAGGTGTGGTTGGAAGATCGTAGGTGGCAGGAGGCTGGTAAGTGGGCGGAGGCTGGTAAATGGGAAGTGGTTCTTGGACAGGTCCAGGACCCCCATTGCATGGCGCCGGATTGCGCAACTGCTGGCCGACATATATGGCACTGGGTTCCAACAGCATACCCATGTTGGCGCCAAAGATTGCTGGCCATTCGACACCAAACTGTTGTCCGATCGACCACAGCGAGTCTCCCTCGACGACTGTGTAGCCTTGCGTGCAAGCCCCACTTCCTGTGGAAGTAGGCGTCGGGATGACAGGATTTGGGACAGTGAGAGCCTCTGAGTTGATAGCCGGAGGCACAGTGGGTCCTTGGCCAGCGCCTGTATGGCATGGCATTGGAATGCGAAACTGCTGGCCGACGTATATGGCACTCGGATCCGACAATGTATCTGCGTTGACATCAAAGATTTCTGGCCACTCGACGCCAAATTGATGCCTAATCGCCCACAGCGAGTCTCCGTCGACCACTGTGTAGTCTTAGAAGCTTGATTGGCTTCCTGAAGAGGGTGTCGCCGGGCCGACCGGACCTGAGACAGAGCGTTCTTGGCCGGCGCCTGTACCACATGGCGTTGGAATACGCAAATGTTGGCCGACGTATATGGCACTTGGTTCCTCCAGGGTGTCAGTGTTGGAGTCAAAGATTTCCGGCCATTCGACGCCAAATTGTTGGCCAATCGACCACAGCGAGTCTCCCTCGACCACTGTGTAGTCATGGAAGCAAGCCCAGCTTTCTGTGGAAGGTGCCGCCGGACTGGCAGTATCTGGGACTTTGGGAGCCACTGGGTCGGTAGACGTGGGCACGGTGGGTCCTTGGCCAGTGCCTGCATCGCATGGCACGGGAATGCGCAACTGCTGGCCGACGTGAATGGCATTGCCGTCCGGCAGCGTATCTTTGTTGGCCTCAAAAATTGCCTGCCATTCAACGCCATACTGCTGACCGACTGCCCAGAGCGAGTCTCCCTCGACCACTGTGTATACTTCGGTGCAGGTATCACTCTCTGTGGAGGGAGCAGTCGGGGTAGCCACTTGGCTGGGGCTGGGCGAGCTCTTTGGAACATTGGGCACTCCACTCCAGGCTGCTCCCAACGTCTGTGCCCATCTCCCGCCCAGCTCTCGCGCATCAAGACTCCACTGCCAGCCCATGAAGCCCCTTGGAACAGTCCCCTTGGAGGCCGCTTCTCTGTAGAAAGTGGCCAGATGGCTCATCTCCACGAAGCCACTGTTCACGACGCCCGCCCTCGTCACCGGCTTCCCAACAACGATCTTGGACAAGGGAACGCCCTTGTCGGAAATCTCCATGACAGATGAGCCCGCCGACCAGCCACCGGAACGCTCAAACAATGCGGCGTAGCTGTCATACGAGGTGCTTGCTTGGTTGTAGAATTGAATGTTGTAAAAGTCGATCATGGTGCCAACCTGTGCCACAACCTGAACCTTGCTATTAAAGCAATTAGCTACTACTAGTTCCTGTCACGCTTGGTCTTTACGTTTGCGGCTCCATTTTACACTTACGTTTTGACACGTAAAATGGCGTGAGTAAGGAAACGGCCATTTTACCGCCTTATTCACGCATATTTAAGGCTCCCCAGCACGCCCAGATTACATATTGATATCTCAAACAATGAGTTCTCCAAACCCTGGAGCACCGGCAACACAGCGTCCGCCTCACCCTCGGCATGGCAACGATGTCGTTGACCAAGACAGTTTTCTGCACATTTCAAATGGTCTAGCTACCACCCCCCGTACTCCTTGAGCCGGTGTGTACTGTCTTTAGGTACGTAGGGCCATTTGTGCGCATTGCTACGCCTATTTACGTGCAAAAATGTTAAAATATTTTTGCTCGTAAATGGACGTAAATACAAACGTGTTTATGCCGTAAAGGCCAAGCCTGGTTCCAGTAGTGAGAATCAAAATTGGCCCGTTGCACTTGCCAAGTGAGACAGCGAGACAGAGCAGAATTTTTATAGCTATTGAACGCTACAATTCACGAGTTCTCGCAATTTTCATGCAAACATATACACAACACGAAATAAGTTGGCCATGTACATTATCGTTCCAAGATGATGATAGTGCGTTAAAGTTAACGCATGTTAACGAAATAGTTCTGCTTCTGCCCACAGAAAATGCAAAGAATGAAGGTGTTGAGAATATGGTCACAAATATTCAGCACAATGAGTTTTCATTAGTAAACCGAAAAAATAAATGCCGAAAAATATTCAACTTTGCCACTTGCCAGTGCTTAATTTGTCAGGAATGAAGGCGGAATTCTAGAGGAGGAAAGCCTAACGAATTGGTGCACACACTCATGCTGATTGTGTCTTGCAGACGAGTATCACCAAATAAGATTCCTTTGATGGTGCGTGATGCGTTATCAGCATATGTGTGAGGTGCGCGTCTAAGAATGCAAAATGAGGCTGTAACTCCCACCTGCTTTTCAACTTCTACGTAATTGGCGGTGAATTGAGGAGTGAAGTACGGCGCCTGAGGTGCATGTGTGATAATCGCCCCTGGGAACACACGCTTGGCTTCCATGGTGGCTTCAATCACCCAACTGGTTCCTGTCCCGTCATCACTGCCTCCGCCAAAGGCTACAGACACCATCACCAGCTGTCATTGAGCGATCGGTTGCCAGTGGAACATAGTTCATCAACAGTCATCACAAATCCTAATTTTGGCGAAGCAACAAACTCATTGCAGCACATGTGTACAATTTCAAAATGGCGTCATCAAGGCCGCGGTGCAAGAAGTGTCCTGGAAATTATTACAGCATGCATAAAGGGTGTTCAAATGATTTTGTGCAGATGGAATTGCTGATAACCAAAGGCAACATCAAGGCATTGATTGTCATGTCCATCCATGGCTTGTTGGTATATTGAAACATTCAAGCTGGGCCCATAAAATGTATCGGACGTTCTTAAACACTAATTTTTCTCTTTGATGCATGGCCAGCCAGTGGTGCAATGTGCGACAGTACTTTATGTTGCAGCATGCAGTGCATAAAGGTTGTTCCACACGGTTCTGTTCCGTGATGCCCACCCTGTAGTGGAGCAACAGTTTCTTTGGAAAAACTCTTATCCAGAGACAACTACTTGTGAGATCTCAGAAATATCTCTTGATTGAGATAATGCCCCATGGACATTCTTGCCGATATTAGCTGGGTTATTATGGGCCACCGTTCTGTGCGGAAATTTGTACGCATTTGAGGTATGCAACTTTAAGTACGTAGCCTGGCTTGCATGATATGTATGCCATTGTGTGCTATACCTAAGCCCTGTAGTATGCACACTATGCTGAGTAGCATATGGATGTCCCCCGCTAGTAATGCTGTAGCGCTCGTGAGGTAGCTATTAACCCAGCATGGTGAATGGAGTGTGAAGGCAGCGGGCAAGGCCTTGCGCATCTGTCGTTGCTTCTGGTAGTACTGTAATTTTTGGAAACTTCCATAGTGTGGTAGTACGGTGTATGTCTACACCCTGCTGGGGAAACACAACTCGCTCTTGCTGCTGCACCTTTTTTGGCTGTCTTTCTTGAGCAGGCGCCATCCCATCCCAACCCCACTCGCCCTCCGCCACTGCACTGCGCACTGAGTACTGTGGAGCTGCGCGCCACAACCTCCCAAAAACTTGTGGCCCACCCCCTCTGTGCTCCGCTTGGCCGCACCGACCCGCTCTTGGGTGTTCCAGAGCGACAAAAAAACCATTTCGTCGAACGTCAAGAAGATCGACACAATTCTACACAGTAGCCTTGCGGAAAGCGCGTTTGATAGGGCTGTCATTCGTTCCCCCTCTTTTCTCTGCGAGTTGCCAAACGTGATCGCCACCAATCCGGTTCCAATGGAGCGGTATCGTTGACATGTGACGACTGCCGTCCCGGCGAAGCCCCGCCCTGTGCCCCAGCCCCCTCTCCAAGTGGCCCCGGTCGCCAACCTGTGTTACCCCCCCCACCCCCCCCCACCCCCCCGCTTTTGTGGCGCCGACTGCACCAGTGCCCATTCACAGATTCGCGGTGGTCTGCCGACGCGGCGTCGCACTCACGACGCCCCCCGCTGCCCACCGCGGCTCCCACTGGCCTCCATCCAACACCGGGGGCGCCAAAGATTCCACCCCTCCCCATTGACAGCACAACCGTGACGGCCAGTGCACCACAGTTTCCCAATCTTCCGATCGAAGGCACCGCGACCGGTGCGCTTTGCGCCGCAGCCCTCACACGTCCTGAGCCGCCCACTGGTGAACGCATGCACACCAGTGCCGTTCGCGAACATTCGTGATAGTTTGACTGTGCAACAATCATCGAATGACGAGAAATGCAAAGCGTGGAAGCCCCGTGGCACGGTCCCGTGAGCATGCCCGGTAGCGCCCCTGCAATCCGCACGCGACGGAGGGCTGTGCAAGTGCTGGTGCCGCGACAAAGGCACCCAGAGTCGGTTCAGCGGCCCTTGAAACGCGCCCTTCCGCCACGAAAGCGCGCAACAATGGCCTGAAACTCTAGATTTGGCCGCATTACGTGTGGTATGTTCAAGCACACCTTCGTCACTGGCCCAGCACGGATCGGGTGTTACCGACTGCTGCTATCCACCCGCTTCCTCAACGAACAAGTGCCGCATCCAAGACAGACCAAATTCGGCCGCGGCAGCGCAGTGCCCAGCGGAGCGCGCTCCAAAGGGTCGTTGCGGTCGACCCAGTGCAGCCGTCGTGTGCGGTGTCTTGCGGCGACCCGGGACCCGTTATATGCGAGAATCGTGCACACACACGCGCTCCCCCCACCTTCGATGTCGAAGTCGACGCCGTCGAAGCCGTTGGCCAGAGCGAACTCCGCCACGCCGCGGCCGTACGCGGCCCCTGAAGTGGAGAACTGCGGGCTCTCCGTGGCGCCCCCACAGGAGATGATGAACTTGACCCCCCTATTCTTGGCCGCCCTCACCTCAGGCCTGTCTCCCAGCTTGTTCGTTGACCACGTTCGGGCGGCGTCCACGGGGCCGAACCGCTGCGTCCAGAACGCGAAGTTGTAGTGCGTGTAGACGGCGCTGGGGTCGACCATCTTGCTCAGGTCGCCGATGCTGAAGACATTCACGTAGATGACGGCGGTGGGCATCGCGCGGCAGGCGACGAAGCTGGCCGGGCACAGGGCCGCGGTCAGCAGGAGTCTCCGATAAACCATTCTGCCTAGGCCCCCGGGCCGGGGGCCCCTCCGAGTCCGTCATCCTTCGCCAGCGACCGGCGGGGCAGTGTGGCGGGCCTGGGCCCGTTCTTACCGCCCCCGCTTGATCGTGCTGCAAGCGTGCCCATTAGACACCGAGCTCCCGCCGATTCCGGTGAGTGACGGGTCAGAGTTGGGAGGGTCCGATGTACCGCACGGCGCCACGGCGGTGTCCTCGCAGAGATAAGAGTGACTTTGATGTTTGTGTCACGGCAACTGTCGTGTGACCCGCCGCTCGGACGTACCATGGAAGCACCACTTGGGATGTGAGCCGCAGACAGCGGTGCTCATCTCTCCCCCGCCCATGCGCATATGCATGGCCATGTACAAGTACAAGGGGAAGTTGATTGATGGGTGCATGTACACCCATCAATCTGTTATTCACGCAGCCGGACTGAGACGCGGCCCGTTGGCTCCGAAAGGGGAGTATGACAACGACGCAGTGGATTGGGTAAGCATGAGTGCATCTGAACCGAAGAGCGTGCACAATTCACAGGTGGAAAGACCATGTTTGCGATAGCCGTCATGACATCACGACATTTTGTGATGCGTAACGGCGCTGTCACAGCGGTTCCTCGGCAGCACACCGTCGTGATGGCATCCACAATGCCTCAAAGTCCACTGCCAGTTCAAACGACTTGGAATGTTCGTTATGATGGATCCTTCGATGGCACCTGCGATACATCCACGCACATCACCAAATCTATCGATCTGAGACGGCTGTTGCGATAGCTTCTGCCATGGCATCCGCGATGCATCCAACTCCATCATGACGATATGAAATGGCTATTTTCATGGCTTCTGCGACGTACCCACGGCCATCATTCAGGCTCGCGTATTGATGGATACGCTGGCCACGTATTGATGGATACGCTGGTCACGTATTGATCAATACGCCCCACAATCCGAGAAAGACATATTTATGGCTTCCGTCATGGTGTTCAAGATGCATCCCAATGCATCACGAAACTGTCTAACATGATCACGGTGATTGGTTATGTGATGGCACCTGGTATGTATACATACCTGGTACGTGCCAGGTGCATATGCGTATGCAACCGTATGTACCACAGATTTTAGATGATGAGATGGCTGTTCGGGCGCCATCCACGATGCTTCCATACACATCGCCAGACTTCAATCATAGTGTCCATCATAATGTGCACTATACTTTTTAACTACAATAGTAGTGTTACTTTGTTGCAGCTTGCTGGAAAAGTGAAAAGAAAGGAACATTCCTGTTTGCGAAAGGCCGTCTTGGAGGATTGCTTGACGGATGGGATATGGGTGAAAATGAACCAATAATATGCTTGAAATTAGCCCTGGAACACCTTTCAAAGCAAAAGCGGTTTGATATGTTATGTTCCCTTGGCATAATGCAATCACGTGATTCAATTGGGTGGCTTGGTTGCATGGGGGCAAGTCACTTAGTGATTTCTCATCTTGTTGAAATAATAATGCATGCAACAAGATATGTCTATTAATCGCTAATAATACAATATTGTATCATGAGCACCCTGCAACGCATAGTGCACAACCCAGTGTTGAGTTTGCCGACTAGGTCATACACTAGGAAATAAGGGCCAAATGACATGTATTCAAACGTGTGCAAAGCTGACGGGTTTGGGATATTTTCGTGTTTCTAGCATGCAGAGCATTGATGGAATGCATTTCATATGTGTTCTCGAAAAGTGGTATTTGGCCCTTTTTGCCTAGTGATAGTGACGCATTTTAGTATTCGTGGGCTTGCACTGCCCCAGGAGGGCCATGTGAGGACAACGGACATAAATAGAAAGCATGTTGGGAGGCACAGCTCGCTGCACTAGAACGTCACGAACGCATGTGTGCAGAATTGCTACTTACGTTTGCAATAACATTTCTGCGTTTATGCTTTTCTGCTTAAAAACGCACGAATAAAGAACTGGCCATTTCTGCAGCCTTATTTAAGCATTTTCACGGCTCGCGGCGAGCCGTGAACATACACCCAAGCTACAAGATGATGTATCAAACAATTATTAATCTTCCGCCCCCTCGAGCACCAACAGCACCGCCACACGTCGCCCTCGGAAAGGGCAGCGCCGATGTCGAACAAATGGTGGTTTTCTACCCACTTCATCGTGTCTGGCGGACACTCCCCCTGAGCCTGTGTTTACTGGCCGTGTGTACACAGTTTCCATGTTTAGTCATTTGGACGCGTTTTTAGTGGCAATTACGTATGCAACACCATGTGTTTTTCGCCATAAAGACCAAGGCTCCAAAGGCTGCTCCGTCACAAGATCTTTGGAGTGGTTCCTTTGGACTGCAGTGAATCGTTGAATGCTCCTGTTTTCTCACCTTACGTGATGGCAAATGTGCTCGTGTCGTTTCTTTTGTTTTTTGGAGGGTGAATGGGGGCCTCTCCGCTGTCAGGTCCCAATTACGGAGACGCGGTGCATTCATATCCTTTTTGGTGGTGGGCCCCTGCGTGGAGGCCGGCTTCTGCTCGTGGTGGAGGGGACGCCGACCCGCAGGCGGGGACCAGTCCGCGCCTCCAGGAAGCGCGGCATCGCCAGCGGCTCGCCCGCCACCGCATTTCTGTCCATGCGCTTGAAGGAGGCCGTCCTCTGTTGCCTTCTGTCGTGCCTGGGTGCGTCCTGCGTCTGGGCCGCGGGGGACGCGACAGATGGCACGGCCGATAATCAAGATGGCAGGGCGTGGTGGGGGCCGCCGCCTCTCGGGCGGGAAGGTGGGCGTGCAGCGTGGGGATTCGGCGGAGGATTCTTTTGTCAACCGAAGAAGGGAACATGCCATACAAATTGCAAAGGAGTACACTGACAAGTCATGCAGTGGAGAGCTAGCCAGTTGCATGCAGATTAAGGTTGGCGGGAATGCACAGCAAAGGGCAACTCGAGATCGCGCCAACGTGCAGGCCATCTCCTTGCCACTCGTGATCGCATGAATCAGCAGCTGTCATTGCCCAACTGGTGCCAAGGGCAGTGCTTCGGAAAGGCTGGTGGCATATGTAGTTAAGAAAAAAGCGCGATCAGCTTCCAACTGAGCGAAGGCGATGTGAGGCAGCGCAATGGTAGAAGCCATGTTTGGCTGCAGTCGCCAAGAACGAAGTGTCTAGGACAGTGATGTCCAAGAGAAAACCAAGGAAAGAGGGAAGAACGACCTGGGAATTGGAATTGTTTACAGGCCATTATTTTTTGATCCTCACAGCAAGGGAGGCGTGGCTGGGAATTGAAGGGATATAAACAGAACTTGCATGTGAGCAGTTTTGACTGACGCACCATGTCAATGGACCGGAGTGCCGTACTCTGTACAAGCCAATGAACATCTCCAATCTGAAGTGAATTGGCACAAGTTCGCATAAAAAGCACAGCATAAGGTTCACTAATGTGCACAATTGCACTTTGCCACTGCCTTGGGTCCATGCAAAACACGACAACATGGCCTCAGCTCGAGTCAATCGACATCATCAAGGATTGTCGCAACTGTCTTCGACCATATAGTCACGTCCAGTACATGGGTAGGCGTGCCTCTGAAAGGACTTAAAGGCTGGCACTGCTGCGTAGATCTGATCCTTTCATGCATTGAGCAACATTGGGTCATCCTGTGCCACAGTGGGCTGCTCTAACTTCCAGCATCACAGCATGGGGTACAAGACATACGACAACCTGTGGTGGGTGGCAGATCTCCTTTCGCATCCAATGTGATGTACAAAACCTTGCTGGCACACAGTGCGGGGTACATGAAGCATGGGGGACGCAAGGCTAAGGAAGCTGGAAGAGAACTGTTTACACCATCATTATCGACTATGCACGTCCAGAAAATAACAAATTTGGGCAGTTTCAAATCTGCAATCATGAATGAGGCTCGCATCTGCTGACGATGTTGAAGGAAAGTGTGCAAGGGCCAAGGAAGCTTACTTTGAACTCTGTTGGCATCATGTTCTGTTCGGCGACATGATGATTCAGTAAGGACGTGGTTCAAATCATCTCTTGATTGATGCTGCAAGATTGTGCATCATGCACTGCATGCACCATGAGTACTTCAAGCACACCAAGGTAATGCATATTTTGCACAGGACATTGATTCAAAGTATGGAGCTGCAATTTGCTTATTTTGGGTGGTGTTTTGTTGCTCTGTCATACACAGAGCGAGTTCGTAACAGCGGGGTCGCAGGCATGCAGGATCTGTCAAGAGACTGTCGGTTTAGGTTTGGAGAATACGGTTTATTGTCATCCTTGTCCCCCATTTTAACGCCTTCATGTGCGCATGACATGATGCAATTCTGCTAGTATTCTGCTGGCCGCAAAATGGGATAAGCAAAGCAGGCAATGCACTGCCCCGACGCTGATGTGCCTTTGAACAATTTGAATTGGCGTCAGGCTGAAGCATTTCCAAAAATAGAGTCAGACGGAATTCCAGCTGATTAACAGGTATCACAACGCACGATGGTATGCGCTGGTCTGCGGGGATGCAAAGCGGGACGAAGAAATGGAGGTTGGGATGACAGCGAATGTTGTCCTAGACAACCTGTTCGTCCAAAACTCCAGCATGTTTCAACAGAATCTGGCGGTGAGCGCTTCGAAATTTTGCTCCTGGACAAAATTGCATGCCATGCAAATGAGTACACCCTTTCTGGGCAACCTCAGTTTGGAGGGATACGTGTTTGTAATGAGATGCTGGACCAGTTGCAAAACTGTCCAGCAGAGCAGCGGCCCAAAACTTCATTCAAAACTGAATTCAGTGAATGTTCATTGTACCCTTTGAATGAGAATGTTCTGGCCAGTTCTGACAAGTTCGAATGTACTGGACCAGGCCGGCTGGGTGCCTGGGTTAACGCTTCTGATCGACTTCCCCTTTGAGGGCCACGTGCATCATTTGGGACATTGGAGCCAATTGATGCTCTCGATTTTTGGTGTGCTTTATGAGAATCGAGGCCGTCGGTCTGGTCCGGACAATATCTCTAATATAGGTGAGACTGGACCCAACTGTTGTTTGTTTTCGTTGCATTCCCCATTGGCACCACGGCACACTGTATCATAGGGCCGACGCCCAAAGGCTACTTGTCGATTTGCGTGTGCTTGTGCTGCAAATGCAATTCTCGAGCCGCTCTAAAGAGCCATCGAGCTGGGCATGATGTCAAGTTTGCCATCCTCATTTGCCCGACACACCATTCAGGCTTGCAAGGTTTGTTCCAACATTCGGCTCGTGTCCCTCAATCTTCAACTTGGCGTCTTCGAACCATTGATGTGGCGCTGTTTCTCTGCAATTGCTGGGAGTCTTGATGTTGTCTCATCTTGGTTCTGTTTGGCCGAAATCCGAGGATGTTGTTGCTGCTGATGTTCGCACAACTCAATTCAGCATAGCACCCGCCATTGTCAGGTGAAGCCCTATGCCGGGGCCGTTGATGGCGCCGACAGCCTCTCAGTTCTGTCACCGACGCCACGGGCAACGGGGCGGCGACGTCGCCCGAGGTTGGGGCTCTAGAGCGTCACTCATGCTTGCCCAGCGAATTGCACGATGCTCTAAGTTACTCCGCCATTTGGTGATGAATTCGTTGCCGATTTTAGGAGATCAATCTGGACAATGAAGAGCCAGACGCCGCTGCCCCCAGACGCAGCCTGACGAACTCAAACGCTGCGCGGTGCTCCCCTACGCCTCATACGCGCTCCCAAAGTACGGGCGCCGAGGCCATGCCTCTGCGTGTTGTCCATTGCCCTGGCTTAAGCTTTGCACGCCACGCAACCACCTTCCTTGGCGACCCAATGTAGATTTCAAGAACCCTTTTGGATGCCCTTACTAAGGCCAAAACGCCAGTCCTGGAGCCATTGAGGCCACCGTTTCAACAGGTCAGCCAACAAACACCCTTTGCGAGTTTCCTGACATACATAAGAAACTCTAGTCAGGTTTGGATAAAAGGACCCCCAAGCCCAAAAAAGCATCCATCACAACGTGGCGGATACCGACGTGCACTTACACATTAAACGATGACTTGCCAGCCATTTCTCAGGCACAGCCAGTGTGCATGGCACCGGCCGCAGTGGTATTGCCACGTGTCTTTCGGCATGGTATTTAGAACGGTTCTGGATTACGTATCTGTCACTGTGCTCATTATCGCCTTTGCCTGTTAGTAATGATTGGTCACAAATGCCGAACGAACCCAATAAAGTAATGCCAGCCCGAAGAGAAGGAAAGGAGACCTACGCGAATGGGACCTGCAAAACGGGAGTTTTTTGGTACCCTTCTTGACTTAAACAGTTCGCCCAATCGGAGCCAACTTTATGCGCTTTCAGTGCTACGTGGGAACTGCTGGTGAATATGCTCGCCTGTCAGTTCACAAGCACGATAGTTGTTAATAAGCAACCGTCACGGTCTGCATTTGCTGTTGGGTTTTCAGTAGATTTTTTCAGCATTGGGAGTCCGTGTCGCTGCTGGGCACCCGCGTTGTCAGAGCGTCGATACATCTTATGGAGGTCGGTGTGGCCAAAGGTGCAGAGGCGTTGTTTTGAGCCTGCTTTGAAATTTCGACAGCAGGCTCAAAACGACGCCATTGCGCCTTTGGTCGCAAGAGCCCGATATTGTTTCAGGAGCATATTGTGCTGCATTTAATTTTAGAATAGTTATAGTGTAGGGACCTTGAAATTGTTTGGTTGAGGCCAAACCAGGGGATAAGCAAATGGCAAATATGTTCATGACCCAAAAGGGGTGGGAGAGGACTTGCAAAGTTGTTGATTCAAAAGTTTGAGATGTGATCTCCCAAGTGATGGCTGGCCTAAAAACAGGACCTCCGTTTTCTCAAGTTGTGTGACAGCAGTTTTGCATTCTGTAACACCGCTGGCACTTGACAGGGCCATTGCCCCATGGTGAGCCACCATGGTGAGTCGCCACTTGAGGTCAGACCTCAAAGTACTCCCATGTCCAGCGCAGGTCTCCCGACCATCTGAAACATACATCCAGGTCGACTCAGCCACAACTCAATGCCTCGGCGGGCGTCGCGAAATCGTCTGAAAGTTGAGCTGTATTTCACCTCTTCTGAGAATTTCTAGTTTGTCGCTTTGCGAAGGGAAGGCCGCTGCATCAGAAGACGTAGTGTTGATCTAGCCTCAAGAAGCCATTTAATGTACTTTAGTATGATGCCAGGAGGCGCGCGGGGGTCGGGGGTGGGTGAGGAGGGGGGGAGGGGGGGTATCCCGTATCTAGGATATGGAACTTACTCCTAACACCAGTAGAAACCGATATTCTTGTGATGACAACTGCGATGCCATTTGACACCAATTGATGGCATCATGCCCACTTTTGTGCCATCGACTGTGATGGCCCCACTTTGTGTCAAAATGGCATCGCAGTTGGCATCGCAAACATGGTGATTTCTGATGGTGCAAGTGATGGATCAACTGACTAGCTACGGCGCTGGGAGCGCTGCGGTGAGGGCTCTCTGGCGCTTGTGGATTCAGACAGATTGATCTTGCACAACCTTCGGAAGGCGGGATTGACCAGCTGGTTTAAGGCTGCCTTGAACGCCGCCCTCGCGAACGTCTCCCTGCAGTGGCGGGAGGACGTTGCCCAACAATCGGGGAAAGGGGCTCTTGTGCTGGATGTTGGAGATCTCGCCCTGGCGCCGGAGCAGCAGTGGATTGGATTCGAAAAGGTCCTTGTCGTCGACGACAGGTGAAGTTTGCTCAGACGGTTTGAATCGGGTGCAGTGTATGCGCGCCACTTATTGTGCATTTCTGGTTGACATAGAGCAGAAAAATACACATTGCAATTCTGATCGAAATGATGGAGAATGGGAGATTTGATATTTTTGTGGTTAAGCTAAGTCCCTAAACTTTAAGGATGTTTTGCGCTGGCAAAAATATGATTATCAGTAGAGCGCCATGAGCGAGCGTTGATCCAACGATTCCCTATTTTAGGTACACACATCCGATGGGCATAAGCGGATACCGGGTCCCAGGCCACGGCGACGTCTGGACAAAGGATGGGTGCCAGAGGTGCGGCATATGGAGGCAGCTGCGCTGTGGCACGAGCGAAATTGCCGAACAGTTTCATTCAGAATGTCCGTTTCACTTGCAGAACATGGACAATTGGGGCATTTTCATGCCCACTCGTCATGGTGCTTATTCAGCCCTTTCGTTCTTCCACTTGTTAAATTGTATGCAGCCAAATTTTGCAAGTGCCATTTCGTGATGTTGAGTCTTCTTTTCCTGCAATCTTGCAGGTGGTCCACGTTTTTGAATAAATGCATTTGCTGAGTATGCAACAATCATGTTGCTGCAACGTTCGGCAGGTGACCGTCTATTGCATTCTGCTGCTGTTTGCCACATCGCGTAACACTGTATGGTAGCGCCATCTTTCAGCACTGAATGTGAAGTATGCGTCATGCTTCGCCCATTCACTTTCTGAGGTATGGCGTCGATGACACAATAGAATGCCACACCAATGAACCCGATTTAGGTGGTTGCATTGCGCCTAGGTTTGTGAGCTCGCATTGGAGGCTGCCGGCGAGCAAGGATGCAATGCAGTCCTTTCGACGGGCCGCCTACACCGCCGCGCAATGGCCATTGCCCCGCTCCTGGGCCCGAGAAACGCCGCCTCGACTGCCAAGGGTCATTCGATTTGTTTGGGAGATGGGAGAGGGCGGGATTGAGAACAAGGTGTGCGCCCACAAGCAACAGCGCTGGAAGGAAAATTGGCCATTTCACAAACGTGTTGATAGCACTGTTGAAAGCTGGGAATAGTGCAGTGCAATGTGCCAAAATCAATGTAGTTCAGAAAAAACAGTCATATTCGCGACGATGTGGTGTAACATCGCTAGTTGTAATAATAGCAGCACTGGCCATTCGTGACGTAGGAATGGTAAGGTATAAGCTGCGATTCGAGGCATTGAATTAGAGTAAATTGGCATTGCGATGGATGCATTTTCCGCCCGTAGAACTGGTGAAGCAAACTGCGGAGCTCTTGTTGAATAAGCAAATTGTGAACAGATAATTCTCGTATCTGCCTTGAACGAGCTAAAGAAGCTTGCAGAAAGTTGGTTGTGGATGCCTTAGAAAGCACAGTTTTGCCGTTTTACTGTCCGCCAGAATCTAAGAACGTAGTAGACTGTCTTTTGGTCGACGAGAGTTTGATATGTGTAGTTTCGTGTTGTTGATTCACTGCTTAGTCACTGCTTCTGGGCCGCTCAAGACAACAGGGCGGGGTGAATGAAACACTGTGATATGCTCACCACTGCACGCAGTAGTTTGCTTTGTGTCAAACCCACAAGACTCCGTTTTGCACGGGAACATGTTCAACACAGCCATAGCTGCGGGTCGCTGTTTGGTTGCTCACCAGCTCAGTAGTTTAATCCTGCTCAGGACGAGGTCATCAAGATGCTGTGGGAGGTTGCGTTGCCTTTGGACTGGCGCGTCCGCCCTCTGGGCCTGACCTTGATGGCGCCGTTCGCCTCGCAGCTGTCTTCTATGGCGCAAACGGGCCTGCTGGTCGTCAGGCACGGGCCCCTCGTCGCCAACGCCATTTTCCTTCCCCCCGGTGAGTAGCTCTTGGTGGGACTAGCCGCAAGCCAAAACTTGTCAACCTTACGTAGTCTCAATCCATGCTCGGATGCTGTTAACTAAATAAACAATGTAAACCGTCTGTACAGCTGGCTAAATGCAAACTTCGATTGAGTTGCTCGATATTAGAACCAATTGAAAGCGGAGGAGTGCAATGCTGACCGAGGATTACGAACCTGATTCCAGTGGCCGCAGAGAACGTTTCGGACAATTTCCGCCTGAGTGTGGCACATGCGCAAAGCATTGGCGTCAAATTTTGCCGCCCATTTTGCACAGGCGCTAATTCATTGCGCGTGCGCTGGGATGATGCAGCCCTGAAAGATGTTCAGCTCCATGTTCAAGCACGGTCAGAAGCTGCGCATGATGCGCAATTTTGGAATCTGCAATCGATTGAACATCAGCGAAAATCGATGGGCAACGTTGGTTTGGTGATGTGGGTGCATTGCGCCGCACCTTTGTTCTGCTCCTCAGCGGGCTTCACGGCCCCATGGCACTGTTGGCCCTGCGCATAAAACCGCACTGGAGGGTTCATTGCAGATTTGATTCCAGGCGCGGCTGTCTTCGAGCTCATCCCCTACAATTGCGAATGGGCGGGCATGTCCGAGATGTACGCCAACATGACGCAGGCGTGTGGCGACCTGCACCACTTTGCGTGGACAGCGAGGGACCGCAAATGGGCGGCCTACGCATCGGAAGCGGACGGCCGATACGCCAATTGGACCTCCGACGAGTGCTGGGCAAAGTGCGGCCCAATTCGGGAACGGGATTGTGTGCCCAAATGGAACCCACCGAACTTTGGCAGCATCAGCTCTCTTGCCACAACATCTTGGCAAATGTGATAACGGCACTTCGAAAACCAATGGTGTGTTGGCAAAATCGAATTTTGCCTGCTGGCGTATGCCTGCCTTGCAGATTGCGTATGCACAGGTTCCTCAACTGGGGCTTGCGAATGCAGTTCAAAATTTGGATCTTTCCAATTTCGATCCACACCAAGCCCATCTCACGGAGAAGGGGTCCGCTGACGGGGCCTCAATGCTCGCAGGGAGTGCCTCGTTGCGCATGAACGCGCTGGGATGATCGTTGACGTTGACGCCGTGCGATCTGCACTGGAGGTCATCCTTCCAAAGGTGTCGGAAGGGGCGTCCATCGAGCGGTTGCGGCAGCCGTGGCCCGATGCAAAGTAGAGTGCGAGGCGAACCGCACTGGCGCATGTTGGCTCTAGAAACGCGGCTAGAAATGTGCGATTCGGTCCCATTTGCTCTCCTGGCGCACTGCCGCTATAGTAGTTAGACATGATTTTGGGTACTTACCACAATGCCAATCACGGATGGCATTGAAAAACTGTGGCCATCGTTTGCCATGTTCAATTTGGACAAAAAGTTGCCTCCTGCTAGGATGTTCGTAGGGGAGCCTGTAGGATTCCGCTTTCCTTTCAATCCTCAACAGATGGGCAAAATAAGTGCCATCACGGTTTCAAGGCGATAACGAGCGAAGGGAGGCGATTGCCAAAGCGGAGGCGGCCGTTCGGCATCCCAAGCATGTTCTTCAATGCACGTGGCGTCGAACTACGGGGAGCGGGACGGCGGTTGTGCAACATCGCCCTTCCTTAGGCCATAGGTTTGTGCTTTAGGGGAATGCTCGGGACGCCTATGCCCGTCCCGAAACCAAAAATCTCCTCTGAAGTATTGGTTGCAAAGGAGAGTTTCCTCCTCCATTGTAATGACATCTTTCCCCTGACGTCCGTTACGCCTCATTTCGCGCAACGCGCGTAGCGTTATACGACTCCCACCCTCAAGACGTCGCCGCCCTCCACGGGGGGAACCGCCCTGCCCCCCAAGGCCCCCCCTGTCCCGTTGTGAACCGCCACCGTCTGCACCGCCCGATCGCACGGCCTCAGGAACAACCCCCACTTCCCTCCTCCCATCAAAGGCAACCGCATGCCTGCCAGCGTCCCTACGCCCCTGTCATGGCATCTGTGCCGAAATCTGGCATCGGGAGATGGGGGCACGCCGTGTGCGTCGAATTGGATCGATCGCGCCGACTGGGCCGTGCGCACCGCGCGGAGGAGCCAGGTGGTGAGGCCGGCGGAAAGGGCCCAGAGGAGGACGTTGAGGAAGCAGAGGAGGCCCAGCCAGGTGGTGCCGGCGGCGAAGGCGCGGAGCATGGGGAACATGCCCGCGCCCATCTCGCCTGGGAGAGTGACCACAGGGAATGGTGAGCGACGCTGTCTTTCGGAGCCTTGGGAGGGCAGTTGTCGTTCATGACAGAACAAAGCCGTTGCGTAATTACTTGCTGTGCGTGATAGGACACCGCTGTGGCATGCAAGACGGCTCGCTTTCGGCTTGCTTGCACAATACGTATACGTATACGGCTCACTTCCGGCGCATGGTGCTGCCAAGCAACTTGTTTGCTCACTACCAGATACAGCTGTCCCCCAACCCAATTGAACCCAAAAGGCTCGTGAAGAGGATACTGAGCTTCTGATAGCGGTGGCGAATACATCGAATTACAATTGGCTTCACAGGGCAGCGTAGTGCCCTTGGCCCTTCTGGGATGATTGTTGACATTGGTGCATCTGAAACGTGTACATCCCATTTGATCGTCATGACGCACTCCATCCGTTGCTTCCCAAGCAGTGGGTTTGTTTTTCTTGATCGTGCAGGTGAGGGAGAAGTCAATGCCTTCATTGGCATGGCAATGTTTTCATGCATCGCTTTTTGTCTCGATGTGCACTATTTCTTGATTGTTTGATCAACAAATCCAGGGTCGCCGAATTCGTATGCACTTGCAGAACACAGCTACTGTTTGGCTTAGTTCATAGTATTGCACAGCGCAGCAGGAGCTGCAGGATGACCTGTAAGAAATTCCACTTCCAAAGGAAAACGAACAATTTTGTTGCCACATCTGCTTGCTGATTCTGGACTTTGGCGAATGCAAGCAATGGCGAATCTGACCAGCGCATTGGTATAGTGCTGCACACTATCCAATTGTGTGCATTTTTCTTCGCTTCCTTCAAAGTGTCACTTTCAACCTGCCTTTGGACTTCTGGCAGGCAATGTCTGCCAAATTTTGGGTTTGGGCTTTGTGGATATTGATGCGTTGGACACTTGGTGGTAAAGTAGAGAGACATGTTAAACTCGCTGTGCAGCATCCATTCCATTTGCTAAATAATGACTGCAGCAGCTATGCCAGAAGCAGCACTCACCCAGTTGTGGTACGCTGACGAACGTCCACAGCGACCAGGCGATGGCAAACGCGACGTGCACGACAAAGGCGACACTATCCATGCGTCCTCCAGACCTGGCACTCTTGTACAGCCTCCAGTACCACATCCTCCACGACAGGGGCACGCCTACCCCAGATGCAACACTGGCAAGCACCCAGTCCAGAGAGTCCACACCTCCTGCCCCCCAAGCCATCCTAAAGCAGAGAAGAGAAGATAAGTTCCATTACATTCCATTCATTTCCATTTCGGCAATTGTTCATCATGCATGCAAGTATTTAGTACGAACTGCACAAGCCAAGAACATTGTCCATTGTCTGGAAGCCAATTTTGACCTGCTGGGATATGGTGTGCCTCAACCGATTGGAAATGACTCAATGAGCCACGCAATTAGTGACAGATCACATTCGCCCAATTTTTTTCGTGGGTTTATTTGTCTGTGGTGAAGCACAATAATGTTTCAGTACACATCTGCCCTAAATGGTGGTTTTGCCTCTCAGCCCAGTCATGCTTTAGAAATTTTGCATTCCTGATCCATGCAGACAGCCCCAAAGGCCATTGATTACTCTACCGAACACCTTGCTCCCCAATCCAACAGGATCAGGGTATCAGGCTGAAATGCACAAAGCTCTGAATGCTTCTTGTGCCTGTTGGAATGCACATTTTGAGAAACTACCAGGCCACATGCAACGTGATGAAGGGGAACTATGTTACATCATCATTGCTTTGTCCCGGCTGCTCATGCATACCACGCCACCCTGCACAACTCAAATCGGCTTTGTGCTCACATTACTGTCACAGTCAGCCAGTTTGTCACGAAGCCTGCCGCAGTGATGCACCACGTGGCGTAGGCTGTCCGCACGACCGAACGCAACCCCTCCGGGATCTCCACATCAATGTTGTGGTAAGTCACTGGCTGGCACACAGGCCAGTTCTTTTTCTTCCCTGACGCAGGCGCCGCCAGTACCAGAACTTGTCTATTTTGAGCCGCGTTGAGCTGCCTTCTCGCCAGGTAGTCAGTTTCTGGATGGACGGTGCTGACGGGTGACATGGGGCGGGGGCCATGGGGCACTGTATGGACATTTGAGTGCGGGGAATCGTTGCCAGGAATGGAATACTGGGCAAGGGGGTTGGCATGAATGTGGAACCCAGGCATGGCAGCGTTGCCTCCTGGTCGAGGATCCTGAATTGTTTGGAGGAATGGGGGCAGTGTGTGAGAACCCAGCAGTGCTTGAATCTGCAATTTTCTGCGGTTGGCAAACAAAGACAAATCACCCCTCCTGACCAAATGGATGCCGAATTCAGTGGTGGTCGTTCCCTTACTGCACTGTTCCCACAATCGTCATGCTTAGTCTGAGGAAGGTAGTTTGCGAGCACAGGCCAGAGCTTCTGATAGGAAGGTCCTGCTCTATCATGCACTTGTGCAACAGAACAACTGCAGATTGAAGTACAGCATTAAATTTAGAGCTCCAAAGTCAAGTTAATGGGCCTGTTATTATCCTTGTGCTTTTCTGGAGCTCTCCCAATAATGCCCACACTACGTCCAGTTCGCATAGACAGGCCTTTGGCAGCTTGCCGAGGCGGCGGATCAAACACTAGGGCCGCGGTCCCCAGCCCTTTGCGTGAATCTGTCTTCGTTGCTTGCCATCACAGCGTCCCTGCAACAGCCCCGCGCGCCTTGCAGGCTCAGTGGGCACTTTTCTGTTCACATCTGACCAGCAGTGACTGTCCCACCTGGTTGGAGGTCTCCTGGTCTCCTTGGCTAAAGTAGGGCAGCAGCTTGCCGTGTCGGGAGGCGCGCAGAAAGCCCCAGGCGCTGGCCATGCCACAGCTTGCGCCGCAAGAACAACGCCGCGGGCGACGGGTGGACCGGGGGTCAGTGCGCGAAATTTGGCGCCCTGGAAATTGGGAAGGGCGACTCGATTAACTGCAGGCTTCCAATGCTCATTTTGTTCTCAGAGAGTGACTGATTGATACAACACACGTCCCAGACGGCGACTGATTGAAACAATGTTCTTCGCCGGTAGTGAGACGGCAATAGCACGAAGCGCGGCGACGTGCACCACAACTTTCCGCCGTTCAAGGCCGTGCGCTTGTGGACTCGGCCCGCGAGGCTTCAACGACGACAGGCCCCAAGGCCCCGGCCAAAGTCCCCAGCAATCGATAGAAAACCCACAGACTCACAAGGCCGGCTCTCCCGCGCTGCCGCGTGCGGAGGATTTATTAGGGCGCTGGTCGAAGAAGGTGTTTCCCATCCAACCGTAACCAAAGGGACCAGGCTTCTGGCGACTTCGGCCCAGCCGAGACCAGCCACCTCTCCTGGACGATCCCAGAACAACAACGATGTTTGATCTTCCTCCGGCGATGGGTTAGGAAACCACTGCCTAAATATGTGCCCTGTGGGCCAATTACAGGTCAATCTGCCCCACCATACGGTTGAGGCGGCCATATACGGCGGCAGGGACGATATATCTTGTGCGGCGCTTGCGCCCAAGTCGTTGGCACACGCAAAGGCACCAAGGCGCGACCTGGCCTGCCAAGAAAGGGGGCCGATCGCCTTTTCGAGGAGGGCAAAGCCACCACGCAGTGGGCTTGCAGCGTGAGCCACGGTGGCAGAATTGGGGACGCCGCTGTGCACTGCCGCCTGGCATGGGCGCCCATGGCAATGACCTGCGCCACAACCCGCAAGCCGCTTACGATCGACGAGCGGTCAAGAATTCACCAGGGGTCTTTCCTGGCACCACCCCATGAGCAAACCAGGTGATATTGAAGCAGGAGTTGATCAATGATCGACAAAGAATTTTGCAATCACTTTCTGAGCGGTATGGGACTCAGAAATGTGGCCACAAATGCACGCAGGTGAAGTGGATAAGATTAGCAGCCCACCTCCTTATGTGGTAATTGTGAGGATATTCCAAATACACCTGAAGTATGATCCCTCACGTGGGAATTGTTGAGAATAAGAATATGTTTGCAACACCGCATAATGACCACCGTTTCACTGGGTGGATTACTTGTGCATTATGGTGTGCGACTTGTACATATTTGTACATTACCACTGAGTGTATGGGCACCTTTGACATATGTTTTATAAAGTAGGCTGCATTGCGGCAGTGCGTAGCCATATCTGACGTGTTGTATGGCTGGTTGGTGGTGGTCGTTGTCATGTCAAAAGAAGAGTTCTGTGGGTGAGAATTCTAACTGTTTGGTTGCGGGGGTCGTTGCCACCGTCGGCAGGGCTCTTCGTTGTGGGAAGGGTGAACAATATGTAAGCCCTGGCGGTTTGTGTGTGGTGTGGCCTTGCGTCTGGCCGTGTGCCAACGCCGTTGAAGCATCAGCGACCATGGATTTGTGCTTCCCGTGTGCACTCCAAAAAGGGGGCCATTCGAATCGCATCAATGGCCATTCCTTCAAGAATTAGGGAAAATGACAAAAGGGGTATTCTGTGACAAAAGGGGGTCTATCTGCGGAGGTGTAAATGACAAAAGGGGGTCCTCTGACCGCCCCACACTGGTCCTACTACACGGTCCTACAACATGGTCCTACTAGGGGCGACCCCGCAGAGGGCCTCCTTTTGTCATTTGCACCCCTGCACAGGTCTCTCTTTTATCATTTCCCTTGTTGAGCATGTTGTTGTGTTGTGGGGTGTTCGCAATGCCGTTTTGACCCCCCCCCTGCCCTTGGTGTATCATTTAATGAGAGCGTGCGATTGGTCTCCATAAAAGTATACGAATCACTACAAGAAATGACCAGATTGTGTTGCCACTTGAAAAGCCATCAGACCGACTATTGCTGCAAACTGTCAGGAGATGGCGCATGAGCACAAAGACTTCATTCTACCAAATTGTTAGCTTCTTCTGACATGCAATTCATTCTGGGCATTCCAAAAACGTGCATGCTCACCTGTGTGACACAAAGGGGTGTGATTCTTGCACTTTTGCGGCGACTTTTGCACCGATTGGAGCAAAATAGCTGCATGTTATTATGATATCAAAAGACAATACTTTATGTCTTCTTTGATGAGCTTCCTGCCATATGCAGTGATTGAGACACGATGATCCCCTAGTACATGGGTCAGGACGTCACAAAATTGTGCGAGAGCGATCGTGATTTGTGACTGATGGGCTGTGTTCGATGGGCAAGGTCGTTGATGGTTGTTGTAATGCAATGAGGTGCATGCAGAATATTTTTCCAGCAATGTGCATTGGACGATGTATCGGACTTGGCAGGGCCTGCCAAGTCCAAAACCTGGGAGCTTGGCAACATTCCGGATTCTGGTTTTCACAACTCATGAGTTCCCAACCGATCAGTTGTGGAAACACTGCCAACGACTTCATTTTACAGAGGAGCTCTCAGAAATCCAAGCGCTGTAGGTGTTCCGCATCTGCCAAAGCTTGTGTGTTATAGACTTTAGCATTTAAAAACCCCGCACACAACCAGAGCATTCAGACCACAAGAATCGAATCAGATATTCAAGCTGTGGGCAGCATCTTCGATCGTGATTGGATCGGCCACAATGGCCCCCAAAAGGAAAATGGCAAAAAGGGGTCCTCTGCCAGTGGGCAACTGACAAAAGGGGATCTCTGTAGTAGGCCCGGCGCTGGTCTGGCAATGGTCTGATAACGCTTCTGATGGGCAGGGGACGGTCAGAGGAACTCCTTTTGTCATTTGCAACCCTGCAGAGGACCCCTTTTCTCACAGAGGACCCTTCTTGTCAAGATATCTCACAGACGACCCCCTTCGTCATTTTCCCATAAGATTACTCGTGGTCGGCCGGGAGGTCTGGGTGGGAAACGGGGCACTCGGTTCTATATTCTTCAATTTGGTCGAATTGAAGAAAATCGTAGCTCAATGCGAGGCGCCGAAAAAAGCGTCCCGACTGGAGCTTGGACAGAAGCGGATCTACAAATGAGGTCCTTCTGGAAATCGCACTGCCTGTAGTAGGGCTGTCGACGGACACCAAACTTGGGACTTTTCTGTCCACGTCTCTTTCTCTCCTACGTGCACCAGCTCAGCCAGGAAACTGAGTGGATTCTTGAGCCAACACCAGGCGCGCTGGCCTTGATGATCTGTGCGAAGGCTCAATATTGCCGATTCACACCAAAACGCGTCCAATGGCCAAACGACTCGTTCACTGGCTTCGAGTTGCGGACCGAACACCAGGCCAAGGGTTCCGCCCAAGGGTTGCTACCGCTTGCCGTTTCCTAGCAAGGCTGGCACCTGGCTGTTGCAGCCTGTGCAGCACCGTATCGTTATTGACAAAGGGGAAAACGAGCTGCAAAAAATTAACCATGATGCGCAAGTACTCCACTAATGATTATGCACTTTGCACCGAGGCCGCTCGTCGACCGTGGGACTCCCCGGTGAGTGAATCTTCAAGGTTGCAAATTTTCGACACCAGTATGCAAGCCCTAGGCACCAATAATCGCGGCACATCCAATGCTTCCAGCCCCCCCAAAATTTTCGACTCTGCCAGTTCACCACCAAAATGCAATCTGGCGGTGTCAACGAACCCTGACAATGCCTTTCCAGCCCCACAAAAAATATACTGAAAGCGGCCTGTCGACCAAGTGCTCTATGCTTCAGTCACACATGTACACAGTCAGCACCACATCTGCCCAACGCCAGGCCAGCAATCTAGCAGTGAACGCATTGCGGCGTTTGCTCAATGCTGGACCAGTACATTAGCAGCAAGCCAGCGCCACAATCGTCCAATACACTTTTCAACCAACGGCCATGCTCTGCGAGGAAAGCCACTCCAGGGTCCCCAGCGCTGCGAAGGGAGCCAACCACAGCTCGTTCGTCCGTCTACCCACAATAAAACCGCCTCGGCGGCCCAGCCGAAGAAATGGGCCGCAAGGAACAGCCAAAACCCCCTGCAGTTACAAAATGAGGTGATCTTCTGCACCCCGCTCATTCGAGTCCATCCGAATTGTCAGCAAGCACGGTCCTATTCCGCCCACGCAGCGGCACACTTGCCTCCAACAGTGTCCACCGCCCCAAAACAATTTTGCCAAGCACTGCCCGTCGAAACCAAGCTGTCGTTCAAGCCACGTTTCGTCAAAAGCACAGCCTTGTCGATACGACACATTTGGCCGACCTGCGGTTAGCCAAAGGCGCAACCGTGTTTAGGCAACACTCTTGCCTCGGCAGTTGCCTTTTGGCACAGCGAGGTCGCAACCACGCTCATGCAGCCATGGTTGACTTCCACTCACTGCGCCCCGCCCTCCGCCGCCTCCCGTGCCGCCGCCTCCGCTTCCTCCTCTTCTTCGATCTCTTTAAGCGCTGTGGTCGCCAGCCTCCCAATGAACGTGATCGCGCCAATAGTTAGCACCACTCCCGCTGCCAGTTGCTGCGCACAACGAAGACATCTATTAAAAAGCTTACAAAAATTGCACCCAATCCCTCAATGCAGCAAACAGCATACAACCACAGCAACACCTTGCAAAGACACTCCTGAGCATGTGTCATCAACAGTGAATTAAGAAACGGTGGATGCGCGACCTGCAAGTATTGTGGGCTTTAATAAAGATTGGGCTTGTGTGGGAAGATGCTGACGGTGTACTGCGGCCACAGTGCACCGTTCTCTATCATGCCATATCAGGTGCAAGGCATGTCGTAGCATCTGTGTCCCTTGGGGCCAATCTGCAAAGTGTGCAATCAGCACAAGATTTTCGCACTTTGAACTGGTGGTGCAGCACACCAGGTATGCGTCAGTTGGGCAACCTCTTAGCTGCTGGCAACGGACCGCCCATCTTCAATTTCCTTTTTCTTCTACTTCAATACCTAGCTAGGCGATCTCATTACTTGTTTAAGCGAGTCAAAATTGCTGAAAATTGTGATTTTAGTGGAGACCAAAAAACCACAAACACTGCAACCAACCGAGTTTTCCAACCTCATATTTGGTAAATTCTGCAGCACAGGACAGTGCTATTGATGCCTGTCTATGATACGCCGACATGGACAAACGCAACTGAGGAAAATCACAAAAACGGAAACAATAAATGACAGGGTGACGGCACTGAGAAACAATCATTGAAACGAATAACCTGGAAATTTGCTTGTTTCACTCCCACAATCTGGACAGAGAAAATACGTGAAAGGGATTCTAGTTGTGGGCGCGCCTGAGGATGTGCTTGCAGGGAATCCGCTTGCACAACAAGAACGGCAACACTTGCGCAAGCCATCGTATTTAAAAGAGTCGAATTCGTTACAGATCTCAACAACCTCAGCCACACACCTGCCAGGCTCCCCCGCCGCTCCCAGGGGCCCCCTCCGTCAGCGTCCGCCCCACACTGCCTGCGCTGACATAAGCAAAGGTTCCTGGCAGCATGCCTAGCCAGCTGCCCAGCGTGTATGGCCCCAGGTCGATGGATGTAAGGCCGTAGAGGTAGTTGCTGGCGGCAAATGGCATGAGGGGGCTGAGGCGCAGTAGGAAGACGCACTTGAATGCATCTTTCTTCAACGCCTTATCCACCGCAGCGAACGTCTTGTTGTCGTTGGCCCACTCCAAGACCTTCAAATTCAATGGCAAAGTACAAGCACGCCAAAGTCAGTCAATTGCAGAACTTAGCAAACCAATGGTAAAGCACAAGTTCCGCAAGTTCAATATTCAATACACTGCACAAAGCACAGAATGCCAACTTCAGAGTGTTTCCACTGACAAAACATTGGATAGAACCATATTAGAGGGAACAAGTTACACCACTGCACATTACAACGCAACAATGGTACAGACCAAACGTTACAGATCAACCGCCTCATATTCTCACCTTGTCCCGCAGCAGGTACCTTGAGATGAGGAATGCTGACACTGCCGCGACTGTCGCAGACACGGACACCACCGCCGTGGCAGCCACCGAGCCAAACAGGTATCCTGCTGCCAGCGTCAGCGGGGCCGCGGGCACTGCCAGGATCTCCAGCACCGTGTACACCACCGCGTACACAACATACCCCAGGGGCCCCAGGGACTCAACATCCGCCACAAAGATGTCCAGGAAGGATTTGATGTCATCGTGGTAAAAGACACCGGCACCGACCAGCAGGGCCACTGCAGCGGCTATGCCAGCAGTGAGGAGGTAGTTGTTGGCAGGCGGGTTGAGGTCGTCATCGGCCTCTGGGAGGCGCGGGTCGCCAGAATGGCCCACACTGTTCTTGGCAGAGTCGGGGCTGGAAGGGGGAGGCACAGGGGTGTCAGGAGGCGGTTTGGAGATGTTGCAGTCATACGCTGTGCATTCAGTTCCAGGAGTGACGAAGGCTCTATTGGTATCATGGGGCGGTGGGCTTTGTTGTTCTTCTCATTCGTTAGTTTACTGTGCAATGTTGATTGTCCAAAGTACTCCTACTTTACTCCACTTTCGTTGTGCTTCGCAGCTGTTGATCGCATTTTGTGAGATGGGGTGACAACCCCCACCATTGCCGCTTCATAACAAAGTTTAAGTTCTTGTTTCTCAACGATCAGTTTGCAGGGCTGTCAACATATCATAATATGGTGTCCTTGTCCCACGTCCACTGATAAAAATTCGACCATTTTACATGGTGTACACTTGGACAAAATCGTGTTCATATCATGTACAAATCGGGTGCTTCAGAGCACGATTTTACACGAATGCTATAATTGTGTAGTTTTCAAACCTGTGTAGTACACGAAAGTGGTCCACCTTACCATCATGGACAACACGACAAAGCACACGGTTTTACACGAATTCAACAATGTACCAGCGGCAAATGTGTATTTG
>CAJHUC010002548.1:0-14616 GCA_905146915.1 Ostreobium quekettii | reverse complement strand
GCCACTAGAACATGAAATCATGCTGGCTGCACAAATACCTAACCAAAAGGTCCTCCAGCAGCCTCAAGGCGATGGCCACCCTGTTGAAAAAAGGAACACGGGTACACAATGGGCCCATTCCTCATCAAGTGGTGCAGAAGGTAAGGCACAAATCTCCATTTTCGACAAGGATGGTGGGTACACAGATAGCAACATCAACACCTAGTAGGTCGACTGTGATTGTTCCCAGCATCCGCACTGCACCGGCATGAGGCAAAGGACTGCTAGAGAGTGCTGCATTTTACAGTCACAGTTTTTCCACTTTGCAATATACGGTTTCACGTTGACATAGTCTCAAGACAAATCCTTAAGACTTTAAAGCCTGTGGAGAGACAGGTGCAGCTGGCCTGATGAACCAATCCTGCTGCAGGCGAAAGGACATAACTGTCTCAATAATTCGTCACCGGTTGAATGTAATGTCCAGACAGCTCTTCACCACTGTATAACTGTGTTATTCTTACATCTTTTTCGACATTTCCCTAACTGTCTTCCTTAGCCTTCAACCCTTGCCATGGAATGTCAGCGGTTCCTTCAAGAACGCCTTATCTTTCTTTTTTCTTATCAGCGACTATCACAGCAGTAAGCCTTTGGGTTCCGTTGCCATATTACTCCAGGCCCAGCAGTCACATCAGGCTTATATTAGAGCTACTGTATTTACCACCTCATGTTAGGACCTGTATTTTCATTATACCCGTTCGTATTCAACCGTGTCAAACTGCAGCCATTTAGACTGAACCGTGCATAAGTTCAGCAGCATCATCTCATGTTTCTTTCCCGTTCATCTTTATTCATTGTTCACACTTCAGCTGCTATTTCTCCAGCCACTCTGTTCACCTCTCACTGTTAGTGAATTTGACTTTTGTGCACCCTGTTCTTGGTAATCTATGGCAGGTCTTTAAATGCATACTTTTCTTATCCAGTTCTCGCCCATGTGTCCCGTTGACATCCCTAGGCTGAACGTTTCAAGGCAGTCTATTTATTCACGCACCTGGTTGCCCTTTCTTTTCAGATCCTTATGTAGATTACAGTTACAATGCTCAACATCAAGCAGCCGTCAAACACAAACCCTCGGATCTGCTTAATGCGGAAACAATTGTGTCCATCAAATCGCAGCTTCTGACACTGCCTTTTCATGAAACAAAATCCATCGCTTTCTCAAAAGCTTCCAGTGGTCATGCTTATGAACTGTCGAGCTCCAGTCAGTCAGTGTCAATGCTCTTCAGCACGTCCAGAGCTGAGCAGCCGCTGAGGGATTGTGGCTTGCCTTGATTCCTTGGTCTTTTTCCTATAGCAATTGTCCAGGCAGCATGTTAGACACCATAAACTATAACGGTACAGCAAGCTTTTGATATTTTCTTGATATGCCGTTTGCATAGTAACTCTCCCTTGTTCTTTTTATGAGCGCATATTTGTTTTTTTTTTTTTTTGGCTGGCTTCCTTTTTCTTTTCTTGTTCACCCTGACTGGATGTTTGATAATGGCCCAGTCAGCTGCCCTATGTTGGTCATGAGCCCGCCTTTGATGTGCCGGTGCTCATGACTAACGGTAGTCTTAACAGGGCATACTGGGCGCCGAGAGCACTAGAGTTCTACGTTGCCAGGGCGACGTTTTCGATAACTTTTTTGGGATCGAAGATTCAGGACATCCATCGAACGGTTGGTTACGACGGGACTCCAACGGCCCAGAGTCCATTTTGTGTGCCCCTTCTGGAGTTTTTTGGCAAGAGCGGCAGCGACGATCAGCTGTAGCTAGGCGTGAGGGTCGGTTTTGTGCCAAGGCTTCCACCGTTGACTTGAATACGGAGAGAATCGTACGTTGTGAGTTCAACGGGCATTGCGACAACGTGTCACTGGTGCGCCGTAGCAGAGTGGCTCAGCCGCCGCCAAGGGGATCAATTCGCTGACTGATTGAGCCTCCTCCCAAGGGTCGACGCGCAGTGCGGCACCGCTCTCGTAGTGCTGTGCTACGGCTTGGAGCAGTACGAGGTGCTTTGCTGCTACGGTATGGGCGATTCGTTGTGGTTGCTGAGGTGTCCAAGGGATCACGTGTTTGCCACACAGCACACACGTCCCCACAGCGAGGATTGCGTGACAAGGATCAGCAGGACAGTGGCTTGTGTCAGCCTATGTCAGCTGATAATGTGGTCCAACAAGGGGACACATCACGCTGATACGGTGGTGTGTCACTGCTGGTGCTGAGCGAGCAACGTGGCAGGGTGCGAGCGGCCTATGTGGCAAAGATAATGCATTAAGCAATATGATGCGTGGTGTTAAACCAAAGGCACGTCCTTTCACATGAACGGGAGAGGACCCAGGGGTATGAGTCAAGCATTTTCTACGAGTGGCAAGGAGTAATGGGTGGGATACATCAGCAGCAAGGATTGCTAATGCTGCTGTAGTTTTTGAACAAGAGACAAAGACATGGTGCAATAGTAGAGCAGCACATTGGGAAGGTGACGAGCGTACATGGGATGAGTTTGAAGCTGCATTCGTCACAAGATTCAGAGCACCTGGGTATTTGGAACAGATCGAGTGTGCTTTGCATGAACCAAAGCAAGTTGAAAACGAATCAGTGGCCTCTTATGCAGAAAGGTACAAATGTTTGCATACAGAATGGGAAGCATTTGAAGGGGATGCTCTTCCCATCAGTGCGCTTCGACGTTATTGGATTATGGGCCGGAAGAAGGAATTCCGCTTGGATGTTTTGAAAGCGGATATTTCTTATTTTCACCATGCAGTGGCAGAAGCCAAGCGAGTAGAGCAATCAACACTTCTCATTGAAGAAAAGTTGCCAGCTGCTGGCGAGCTCATGAGAAGTCGGGCCATGACATCAGACAAAACCGACACTGATGGGCTGCAGCGAAACGTGGAGAAGTTGGCACAATCAATGAGTGAACTCACTGCCATGATGGTCACATTGATGGGCTCGAAAGACCATGCAGAATCGAGTCCTTTTTATGGGAATTCGGGGCCAACAAATTGCGGAAGAGGTAAAGGACGCATGGCTTGGAGACAAAATCAAATTGGTGGCAGAGCTGACTACAACAACAATTGGCATCAAGGCGATGACCAAAACAATACTGGCGGAGGTCGGCCACGGACAGGAGCAAATACAACACCTCTTGGAATGGCTACAAATATCCGAGCCGAGGACATTCGAGGTCCTGATAACCCATATCAGAGCCATCAGCGACAATCATCAAGTCGTCGTGTGAATAGTGAAGGAAGCCATGAAGCTGTGGCAATGGAACTGGAAGCATTTGCTGGTGAAGAAGCGATTGAAGAGGACAAAGAAGAACAAAGCAAGAAAAGAGTCTGTGTCAAGCGTGCGGGAGAACGGAAGAAGCGTACTCCATTGACAGGCTTAATCAAGTGGTGTCATTCTGGGGCACAGATTCACATTTTGTTCAGAACGCCGAGGGCAGGTTCTTGCCATTGGTGGGGGTGCTGACACAGCTCATTGAATCTGAGCGTGTTTGTGAGTTGCTTGATTGCATCACTCATGAGACGGAAGCAATCGCTGGTGATATTTCAGTGGCGACCAGTGGGTCTGGTGACTCCGATGATTATAAATCAGAAAGCGAAGTGTCCGAAGAAGAATCAGAATCAGAGGAACTGGAAGAGAAGCAACGGAAGGATATCTGGTGCTGGTGGGTCGTGAAATCGATTCTGATGAACGACATGGGCTGACCGAGATGCTGTCGGTAAAAGATGAGCCCAAAGGAAAAAATGCGCTTTCTGAGTCAACTGGCGACTCTGGACTGGTTTATGATGGTTTCCTACCAGAAGTGGAAGCAGATGCATAAGACATCAGCCAGAACAACAAGTGGATAAACAATCAAGAGGCAAGTGCTGTCCACAGGGCTGTGTTGGCTGCTCAGCTCAAAGAGACTACACTGAGCATCGCCTTGGATGATGTTTACGGAGGAGGAATTGAGAGCAATGCACCAGATGATAACTCCAAAAGAACCGGTGGGATGAAATCTGAGAGTATGGGGCTCCTATGGAATGTTCGCAAGGCAGGTCGTGCTGTGCAACCATTGACAGCAGATCCAGTTTATTGCAGGTCACCGGTTGTTGATTGTTTCCACATCACAGTGGACAATGTCGACACCCTGAATGTTGGCGACGCACCAACAACTGAGCAGCGATCGATATTCAACGCCTTAGTGTGTCGCTACGGAGACCTGTTTGCTCATGAATTGAGCGAATTAGGTCGCACAAATCTGGTGCAGTGTGACATTGAGCTACAGCCTGGAACCAAGCCTATCTGCACAAGAAAGAGTCCACGCTGGTCACCAGAAATTGAGGCTTTGCGAGGACTCGCTGTGCTGAGTTATTAGCAGCGAACATGATAGAGGAGTATTACGGTCCATGGGTCGCACGGACAATTTTCCCCAAGAAGAAGTCTGGCGCAGATAGAATGTGCCACAGCTACTGTCGATTAAACGAGGCAACTGTTCCAATTTAGTGGCCAATAACCAATGCTGAGGCGTGTTTGGACAGGCTGGCTGGAAGAAAATACTACTCGGTGCTTGATGGTTTCGGTGGCTATTATGTGGTGGAACACCACGTGCCAACGCGTCCAACACCACGTGCTCGTGATTATACGGCGTTTGTTATGCCATTTGGAAAGTTCCGCTACACAGTGATGCCGTTCGGTATCACCAATGCGCCCCCCGTTTACGCATTACTAAATCAGCGAACTTTTGGTCCACTCATTGGGACTGAGGTGGAGGTGTTCTTTGACGATTGCGGAATAGGCTCGGGCGGTTTTGAGGATCACATGAGAACCCTTGAGAAGTGTTTTCAATGCTGCAAAAGGGCAGGGGTGAGTTTGAATACGAAAAAATGCAGTTTTCTGCAGAGTTCCATCGTATTCCTTGGCCATTTGGTCAGTGCAAAGGGTCTTCAACCTGAGCCAGGAAAGATCAAAAGGATCAATACATGGGAAAGGCCACGTGACACATTGAGCGTCCAGAGATTTCTTGGTTTTGTAAACTAGTACAGGAGGTCTATTAAGGGGTTTGCAAAACACGCACAGCCTTTGCGTGTTTTGACACACAAAGGAGCAGGATTTGAATGGGGGGCTGCGCAACAGGGCGCATTTGACGATCTACGCCAAGCACTAATGACATCTCCAGTGACGACTGTACCACGTTTTGACAAGGATTTTCTGTTGCATACTGATGCATCAGATGCGCGTTTGGGAGCGGAGCTCAGCCAGCTGGGATCAAACGGGTTGCCACACCCCGTATACTACTTGAGCAAAGCGCTGACAAGGGCAGAGAAAAACTATGGCGTGACTGAGAAAGAGCTGATGGCTGTGGTTGTGGCTTTCAAAAGGCTAAGACATTACCTTCTGGGGCGACACACCACTGTCTACACAGACCATGCTCCTCTGAAGGTATTGTTGAAGCATCTCGAATAAGCGTCGTCAAGGGTAGCGCGATGGGGCATTATTCTTGCAGAATACGACTTTGAGATCGTGTACAGGCCTGGGAAGCTGAAAAAAAGCGCTGATGCTCTCTCGAGGCTACCCAAGGTTCAGAAGAAAGAAGATGCCATCGATGAAGATTTGGATATGATGGTTGTGGTGCCTGGCAGCGACGAATGGCATGATGATATGCAGAAGTACATCGCAACTGGAGATTGTCGGCCGGAAAATGCCAAAAAGGATCAGAGATTCTTCAAACGTCGGGCTGACCGTTTTGCGGTTATGCATGGGAAGCTATACCACAAGAATTCTGTGGGCGATCCGCAACTTGTGGTACATCAGGAGGACAGAAAACGTGTCCTCAGTGGCGTTCATGATGATGCGGGCCACTGCGGTGCACGCATGACTCTGACGCAGCTGATGAGGACGTGTTGGTGGCCTACTATGGCAAGAGACGTCAGTGACAACGTCAAAGCCTGTGAAGCCTGTCAAAAGTATAGCCCAAATGTGAGCCCAACGAAATCAGAAACATGGTTGTATTGGAGCCGTTTGAGGTCATTGCAGGGGACTTTCTGACCCCATTCACACCAGTGGGTGACTACAGGTATTTGCTAGTCGTTGTAGACTACACAACACGGTGGTTTGAGGTGACGCCAGTTGCAGCTGCGGATCACCATCACGTGATGATCATGCTGAGTGCAATTTGCACCCGATTTGGCACCCCCAGAATCTACCTTTCTGGCCGGGGAATGGCATTTAAGGGGCGGCATCTTCGACAGATGGCGCGTGGTCTTGGGATAGCATGGGTCTATTCACCAGCCTACTCATCTAAAAGCAACGGACTGGTTGAGAGCACGAATCGTGAGTTGTTGGATGGCTTGAGGAGGCTAACTGATGGACAGAGCGAACTGTGGATACGTGAGTTGGGGCGGGCAGTTCTGGCTGTCAACTCTCGGATTAATGAGTCAATGAAGTGCTCTCCTTTCGAAGCTTTGATGGGATATGCACGGAAACGAACACAGAGGTAGCAGTGCCGGTGCACAGAGTAGAATCGCTAGCAGAAGGCTGGACAAAACGGGAGTCTGAAGAATTGCGGCAGAGAATTGAAGAACCGCAGCTGCGCCGTGACGAGATTGATGCAAATCGAGCAGCTGTGATGAAGGGAAAAGAAAAAGCCACCAAAACGGTGTGCAAGGTTCAGTTCAAACCAGGTTAAACAGTATTGGTATGCGATACGGTGAGGTTCAAGCAGCATGGCTGGAAATTGGACGCTCACTAGCTCGGACCATATCGTATGTTGCGTCGCCTCACTGATCAGAGATACGAAATTGACCAGAAAGCACGGTGCTGATTCAGGAGAAGTCCATGTTGATGGCCTCAAGGAGTTCATCGATCAGAAAATATAACATGGCAGCAACGGCAAGACCGCGATGATCTGTGTGAACTGAGTGTATGCAAGGATTCTACATCAGTTTGATCGTTGAAGTAAAGGGGTACGAAAAGGGCTGGATGGCGTTTGATTATGGATTCAAGAATGCGCTGGGATAGCAAGATTAAGGTCAACTGAGATGATGTTGTTCTAGAATGCACATGAAAGGTCGCAACGAGGGCGTTCGCGATTGAGGGTGATGGGGCTGTATGTTACAGCTAGAACTGACTGAGTGTTATCGATAACTGAATTCATGAAAAGATGATGAAGCACTAGGAGTTGTATTAAGGATGTTGATGAACGGACTGAATATAAGACAGAACGCCTGTTGCCTTCTTGCCTCGGCTGTAAACCGTTGCCGTGGACTCGAGCGTACAATTCCCGTTCAGGGATTGCCATCGTTTGATCCTGCCTGCCTTCGTCAATGTAACACTCTGGTACATCCCGCAAAAGGATGATGCAGAGCATCCGAGCTTGGGAGTCCCAAGCAAGGATGATTCAGCATATTGCCACCACTTGCACTTCTACTAGCGGACTCACACATCGACATCCTGTCCACAGTGCGTGATGAGCAGCAGGCAACGGCCCTCAGCACTTACTGACATATGACAATGTTTAAGATAGTATGAGGTTTCCCAAATATCAACTGTGCATTCAGTGGATACTAAGTTCCATTAAATGCACACAATGCTGTGATGCAATGCTAAAATCGTTTTTTGCTCCTCTCGATAATTCAACCTGGTGACAAAGGGCAACATGCAACAAGAATTTCTGCATTCTTTCCGGCTGAAATTGAGTCGATCGTCGTTTATTGAATTCAGAAGAATGCGATTTATCCTTGTATTGTTCCTTTTCTGCTTTGCACGCACTTGTTGCATCTCAATTATTTTGCGCGCTTGCTCTCAATCGGCACATTGGGTCATGTAAATAATGACCCAAAACTAAAAAACAAGGCCACATGCACCACCAGCCGAATAAGGACATCTTTAAACCACTTTGTCCCACACACGAACGGTTCCGTCATCGGCCCCAGAATAAAGGCATTCGCCAATGACCGCCACTGCATGGACAGAGCCAGCGTGGCCTCGAAGGATTCGAACGCATTCCCAAGTGCTGAGTCTCCAAACGCGAACAGTCTTGTCGTCCAATCCCGAAAACAACAAGTCGCCCCAGACTGCCAATGACTGCACCCTGTTGGTGTCCACCTTCAGCACCCTGACACAATCCCATGTGGCGAGGCTCCAAACAACAATGACTCCTTCGGAGCCTGAAAACAAAAAGCTGCCACTGACCGTCAAACACCACACAGTACCAAAGCCCTTTGAGAGCCCGTCGAGCACTCGCTGGCACTGCCCATCCCCCATTCTCCATATTCTGATGGTCCCATCAGCGGAGCCGGAGAACAAGAAGTGGTCATTGATGGCCAATGAGTGCACCCAATCTGTGTGCCCTTTAAGCACGCAGTCGCACCTCCATGTGCCGACCACCCACCTGTGGATGCTATTGTCCCTAGAACCAGAGAAGAAGTGCCCTTTTGTTGCTACCAGTGCTCCCGCCCATAGGTTCTGCATGTTTAGAGAGAACACACACTCCCAGGTCCCTAGCTTCCACACCCTTATATGTTCATCTAAAGACCCAGAAAAGAGAAATTGGTCATTTGCTGCCAGTGACTGCACTCCAACCTTATGCCCATCAAGCACTGATTGAGCAGACTTCCAATGCCCCCGTCTCCACACACAGATTTTCGAGTCCCCCGATCCAGACACCAACCATTCGCTAGTCGCGAGCAATGACCACACTGAGCCACGGTGGCCTTGCAGGACGTGTTGGCATCGCCAGTTTAGATCCTCGGATGTCCACTCACTGCGGCTGACTGTTTTCTGCCATTCCATATGCACCATGGAGCCTTAGATGACAATAGCTTTCCTTTTCATTAGATCCACTGTCATACATTCAACATTGATACATATCGATGACAGTGCATTGAATACAATAATGCATTGTACAACATCTTATATCATAACATAATGGTGCATAATAATATTGGCAATCCAACAACATAATATCAAGCATTTAGCACATCATTAATGAAACTCATTCAAATCAATCCTGTACGTGATAGTACAATGTGATGGTGCACAATTCGCAGTGTGATTTAGTACAATTCTTATTACTCAACTGCAATGTCCTCTGCAGCAGGGCATCCACAGCCAACCAGAGAGCAAAGTGGCTAGTTGCTCTTTGTATGCACCGACAATGGCGCTTCAGGAATGGTCACCAAACTCCCCGGTGATTTGCATGGCTGTGGCTGAGGGAATGCACGAAATGTGATATTCATCATATAGGTGCCCCTGTCTCTGCAGCTTGCAGTCTAAAAGCCTATATGTCACTACCACCGTGGAACGAACATTGATGCTGGACCAAAATCAAGCCCTCAGAACTTACAATGTGCCTAAACACACACCATACATGACAATGCAAGACTGCTTTCTACTCCTGTCTCAAAATACATGCTGCTGTTGTACTACCATAGCCAAAGTCGAGCCTCAGAGGGCACTGCACTTGCCCGAAGACAGGGGTAAGCACATCTCGTCGCCTTGTGTGTGGAAGGGCACCAGCAGATGGGCTGCTTGCCACCTACTGATAACCAGAGCTAAAAGGTCGTCCCTTAAGCACTACGTGGGGTAGATATACTTTATTTACATATTGCACCATTCTGCACCATTTATTCGGCACAGTTCTACACTGCCGTGCGTATGCATATTCCAAAGTGCTTAGCAGGGGCAGGCCTACTGGGGCCTGGGCAGCAGCTAATGCTTCAGTACATATGAAGAGTATGCTGTGGTACATTTGTATTTCATGGGCAGGCAAGTGCCTTGTAGGTACTGGCAGGGGATCCCCAGAAACAGCCACTTGGGGTTTGCATACATAAGTGCTCATTCTACTTTGGCATGTGGGCAAGAATGATCTGTCAGCAATTATCACGACCTTGATCCTGATTGTTCCAGCTATCTGCAAGCCACAATCCCGGCATCGCCCCCACCTCGTCTTTGGCTTCCTGGCTGAAGCTCTGTGCACGCTCTTGCTGTGAGTGAGCACTTAAAGGACCTTGAATGACCTTGCAGGTGTACATGCTCTTGACCTCGGCCTGTGGATGAACACAATTAGAGAATGGCCAATTGACAGTAAATAGGACTGCTGGCTATGAAGTTGAACGAACAATGCAAAAAAATAGATATCTTGCAGTGGGGTTGGTGTCTGACATCGACAATGCTGGCAACTGATCCTTTGTCTTGTGACGGATATTCTCAACGACAGACAAAGAACCCTGAGACTGCCACCTCCATCTATCCATATGGACCAGATGCCAGGAATGTCACGAGTGCAAAGCACAGCAGATGATGTGGTGTGCATTGCCCTCCTGACGTTCTGCAGCTGTGCGTCAACAGGTCATCCACAGTAGAAGCCTTTGCAGGAGAAAATGCTACCACAGAAATAATAGCATAAGCAAACAACAGGCACGACCATTCCAACAGCTCACCCCAAGTACCGTGGCGCACTCAACCCTTCCGCACACTAATGTAAGGCTTGTAAGGCTTGTGGAGAAAACAGTAAATATATAATGCTCTTACATACACAATCTTGCAGAGCAATGTAAGAAAACAATAAAGCTATGAAAAGCAAAGTGCGGAGCAAAAATACGCAATGCAAAATGTTTTGCTGCCGAAAGGTTGAATATACTACGGTATCAATATTACTTGTGACAGTGTAGACTCACAGTGTCTCATCGCATTGGTAAATAAGCATGTCAAGCGAACAAGCAGGCAACTAATGATGTAAAATGAATCCCAAACCCCACATTATACAGTCGGACCCCGCCGATTCACCTAACACCAAATAAACTGTTTCTTGTGCACTTCTCCCACACATTCTGCACTGGGGATCTTCATCATTGCAGTACTTGCAGAGTCAGTGATTCTGTCGCACAGTGAGAAAACCATGCGATCGAGACAACCAGGCAACATGACACTTAACTGAGCACTGAATATCTGCGGTCTGTGTCTCTTTTTGTGCCAGATGTCACCTCTCCATTTCGCAGGGAGTTCCACACCAAGAACAAGCTTACTACATCGAAGCACAAAAGTACTAGACATCTGAACTGTCAAAGCATCAAAAGCAGCGATGTGTGGTGCATGGCCAAAATCACCTCTTCTGAAGGTTGGCGAGAAGGGCTCCAATCTGCTGGCAGGTTGTGCAACTGCTCCATGACCTCCTTCATGGTTGGCCGTTCTGCAGGGTCGACTGAAACACTTTGCCTCATAAGCTCCAGCATTTCTTCAGGGCAGTCCTCATGTCGTACTGTGAATGGTTCCTCACCGGACACTTTCTGCCTCATCACTGTGGCCTCTTTTACCACACCAAGTGCCAGTTTGTCCACTGCATATGGATGTGCTCCTGTCACAGCCTCATAGATGACGACTCCAAAGCTGAAGACGTCAGATGAGGCAGTGTTGGGCTTCCCTTTATACAGTTTTGGAGCCAGCCACTCCAGCATCCCTGCTACCAACCTTACCGTCTTGCTTTTTCCTTCGACTGCTTCAAATGAAGTCCCAAAGTCTGTGAGCTTCACCTCGCAGTTGCGTGGGTCTGTCCAGAATATGAGGAAATTTGAGCTCTTAGGGTCGGAATGGATGGTAGAGGGCGAAAGACAGTGCAAGTAGACAGCCCCTTCGCAGCCTGCTTCAGCAGGTTGAGAGTTCCTTGCCAGCCAACTTTCTGAGGGCCATGGCACATGGCCCGCAAATCTGTATCTGCGACTTCCATGACCAGCCAGCCGGATGGTGTGGTGGCTTGCAGCTGGGCAATGTTGGGATGGTTCAAATTTGCATGCACCATCGCTTCCTGGACAAAGCTTGCAAACTCCTCAATGGGTACGTCACCTCGTACATGTGGCATCTTCACAGCCACTCTTGCAGAATTCCAATTAGCCTTATAGACAAGGCCACACCCACCCACGCCTATCTGCCTCTTTACCATAAGAGAATCTTGGTTAATGACTTGCAGCAGTTTCATCTCCTCATCATGAGCACGTTTGATGGGCCCCCACAACAGAAGCAGCTCGTTGCCAATGCCACTCCAAATACCCTTGAGAATGTAAGAAAGCATTTGTTGCAAGTAACCCCTATCCTCTTTAACACATTCATAGGGCACTGCATCTTCAAGATCTGATGAACATGGCACACCCCATCTTGCAGTATATGCCTTCAAAAATCCACAGATTTCATCGACAGCACTGTGCACCTGTTCGATGTTGTAGAAAGTCCGGATACTGGGGGAGCCTGCATGCTTCCACAGAAGTCTGTGTCCCTTTTGGACCCATAGATTCAAAGCCATTCCACTCTGCCACTGTTGCGCTGGCTGGACGCTGGAAGTCTTTCACCTTTTCCAGCTGCTGGTTGAGGAACGACATCATGTTGCAGTTGTACAGGGGCGCTGCTGGCTGGCTCCGGCTTTGACATCCTTGCAGTGTTTCATTGTGCTTCTCCCTTACCTAACAAATACAAAATGGCGCACCAGCAGCCACTGGCTCAATACCCTGAGCATCACAACAGCTGATGCAAGCAAGGCTTGCGCAGACATCAGCATGCCTCAAGTGAAATCACCAAAAGACCACACAGACGAACCGGCACTTCTGATGGCGCAAATGCAACAACATGACGTGAGTTGAGGCTCTTCGCAATCATGCCTCTAACACGATGTCATGCAAACTGCCCACCCCCCGCCCCCTGGCACCCTCACCACCCCGTACCCCACCACCTCTCATTCCAGGCTGTTCAAGTTCTGGGCCAGGATGGCCTGATCCGATCCGCATTCTGTCACACCATCAATCTCAAACATTATAAGGACGCCCCTGCTGCGGCTCAGGGCAGCATCACAGCACACCGGGCGACCACCCAAAGGCCCTTGAACTCATTCTTTGGATGATCTTTGAGCTCATTCAAACAGCCACATTGTCTCAGTCTCAAGAGAAAGGACTGCCTTTTGTTTTGTGAGCACAAGAAGAATGCTTGGTGGCCAACAGAGCAGCCACAGGTGTCAGCCAGCATCGCACAGTTTCTCTGCCAGTTGGTGGTAGCCCGCAGCCCTGGCAAGCTCTGCCGCAGTCTTCCCATTCTGAGTACAACAAACAGTCGTAACTCGCTCAGCGGGATGGAAGATTTACAACGAGAAGTTGAGCATCAGCAATGGAAATCGAGTTGGTGAGGAGGCTGGCCATGCACAAATAGCTTGCACGAGGGAGCTGGACCACAAACCTTTGCCCAGCTAAGATGCACACTGCAAAGTGTGGAAACTTTGTGAGCTGGCACGCACAATGGTATTGGCAACCATGCCAAGCACAAAGAGCCAAGTACATAATGCTGAGCAGACCAGATGCAACGCAATTGCAATGAAGGAAGTTCCTGGTAAAGTAGAGCTGCGTTGGATTTCCGAAGCAAACGAGAAACAAAAGGGCGCACTAGTATGGCATGCATCCACCACAGTTCAGCAGGTATACTGCACATGACAAGTGCGACATCATCCACACCACCTCGTCAGTAGAGGCCACGATTGCCCCTTGGCTCAGCACTCATGTGTGTTGAGTGCATGGATGTTCAGTCAGAAAGAAAAAGAGAGCGAAAACCATGTAGCAAAGAGAAATCAACATGCCAAGCCACACAGAATCAAAGATAAAAACAAAATTTTGGAGACACTGTCAAGATATTTCTTGAAAGCGACGTGTGCCCTTTTCGTGCGAAGGCGCAAATAAACAATTGGACTTCACATTCAACCAAGCATCAGATTTGAATAGAGACACATTTGGAACGTCTTCAAAGAGAAGGGTGGGCAATGCCAACTCACCCCGTCAGTCCTATCTACCGCAGCGCTGTGTTTCAATAGCAGGTCAACGGTGCTGGTGTGACCGCCTTGGGATGCGTACATGAGGGCCGACCTGCCAAACTGCGATTCACAGACACCGTATGGACACCTCAGGCCACTGAACATACCAACTGCCAGACGATCAGGAGCCTGAGTCCTGCAGCAAAACGTGATGAACATGCCGATGCCACACACGCTCACGCACACAACCAACGTATTGGGGATCGTAACAAACACGTTCCTGAAAGCGATGTGTCGTTTCTTGGAATGCAGGCCCGAATAAACAATCAGACATCATAAATGGATTCAACACCAGATTTGCACAGAAGCATGTTGCAGACCCCTGTTGAGGATAAGGGTGGGCAATGCCAACTCACCCGATCAGTCTTATCTACCGAAGCGTTGTGTTTCAATAGCAGGTCAACGGTGCTGGTGTGACCGCCTTCAGATGCCCATATGAGGGCCGTCCTGCCATACTGCAAATCACAGACACCGCATGGACACCTCAGGTCACTGAACATACCAACTGCCAGACGATCACGAGCTTGAGACCTGCAGCAAAACGTGATGAACATGCCGATGCCACACATGCTCACGCACACAACCAATGTACTGGGGATCATAACAAACACATTCTGGAAAGCGATGTGTCGTTGCTTGGAGTGCAGGCCCGAATAAACAATCAGATGTCATACATGGATTCAGGACCAGATGTGCACAGAAGCACATTGCAGACTCCTGTTGAGCATAAGGGCGGGCAATGCCATCTCAGCTCGTCAGCCTTATCTACCAAAG
>CAJHUC010002547.1:0-39023 GCA_905146915.1 Ostreobium quekettii | reverse complement strand
AAAAAGGAAGGCACTATATTGAATTGGGTATTGATAAGGTGCTCGATTGACATGGCAGCACTCTGGGTTTGTTAAACAAGCATAATTAATCTTGCCATGGTCTAGGCTGCGAGGCCTAGTGGTGACAACCAAGTGAGATAAAAAAGGTATAAATACCCATGGGAGCACTTGAGTACAAGGGTATTGATGAGGAACTATGGTGAGAGACGAAACTAGTCCATCTTGTTGAGTTTGAATCTTGCCTACGGTACATGGTTCCACCAATGATTTTTCAAGGAAAGGCCTAAAGTACTAGTATCCCAACCCACTAAGGACAAGAGCATAACAGATCCTTTGTTCCCTCTTCTAGTGGCTGGCACAATTGGAGATAGTCTGATTATAGATATGACGTTCCCAATATGACCCTGATAGACCATGAGTATAGGGAGAATGTCAGGGCAAGATATAACATTAATTACCTTAACAATATGATAGTCGACACTAGCTAAGTGGCAGGCTTGCGCTATCTTTAGAAATGAGGCCGGGAATTTACAAACACCAAATCTAACAACCAACAAACCGGGCATGACGTTCAATTGCACTTGCCCCGGTCCCTCGCAACAATGCTCTGGCCAACCACCATGCAACATTGCCATCATTCATATACCTTACCATATAAGGCAATACAAATTTTCACATTAGTATATTAATTCCTTTTTCAACCTTACTTCATGCTCAATCAATACTATTTTATTGCATAGTCATATAGAATGTCCTTTTGTCACCAGAACATTTTATCTTTCAAGACCTCACTACATGCCCTTGAAACTTGCAAACCTTTCAATTGGACACTGGTAATCACTAACATCCCCCTCATTTACTTCTCATACAACTTCAAATGGATATGCAAAGTCTTTTCACCGATTGTCCTCACTCAAATACTACTACTCAAAAAATGCCTTACAACATATTTCCAATATTGCTTATAGGCAATATGATATCTCAGCCAGAATTTCCCCACATCCCCCAATTTTGTTATATAACTTTATATCTGCTAATGTCATACATAGCAAATATCACCTCAAAATACAATATAACATTTTCACACTCCCACTCACCATCAACACTTTCGGGGGCTCACCAACGCCAAAAACATTCATATGTCAAACGTTGTCTAATCTCAGTATGTCCGTTTGGAGGTTTATTAACTTCCTGTAGTCTAACAACTCTTCTTTTGTTCAATGGGCACCATAGATTAGCTAGCTTCATTACCCTAGTCCTTAGGTAGGAATCTACTAATGTCAACCTCCGGTTCCTCTCCACCTACAAGCCAATCCTAGTAAAGAAGCGTACTTTTTCCTTGCCTATCCACAAGTCGACTTCCTTGGCTCGTTTTCATACAATCTTCTTGGTGTTCTCTCTTTCTGACTCTTGAGAGATGGCGTATCCTGAAGCGGTCATCTGCCACTTTATCTTCAAGGTTTCTCTTTTTTTTGCGCATCAACATAAGCGCCCTTTGCAGCACCGATTGGTTTTCGTTTCTTGCTTTTACTGTGATTCTCCGCGCTTGTTGGCTTCCTCTGCATAGCCCTCCTGTGAACCCTTAGGGAACTTTAACCTTGTCTATTAGGTTTTCTTTGAAGATGGTTGCCATCCACTGTATAGACTCAATCTGGGCCATGGTCCTCTCCCATTTGTCCACCAGCGCATTGTGTACGTGGAATGCATTGATCCACATTGGGTCATATATTATATGATCTTGTGGGTTGTGCACAAACTTCCTGCCAAAAAGGTGCTACGCCTTGTCCTCAAGTTTTTGAATTGGGTAATATTTTCCTCAAACTCCGATTGTGAAGAAAATCCCAGCGCCCATTGCCTTGCATGGATACATTATGTCTCCACCTGAACGGGCATTCTCCTCAGTTGACATGTTGCTCTTTGAGTCAAGTTGGACATTTGCACAGACAAACTTGCACTTCCTAAGCCTATGGGTGGCTACACTCGCTCCCTATTTCATATAACTATATTCCGATGTAATGTTATTGAGGCAAATGAACATGCATAACTAAAATTTTTGATAGCGAGAGGCACATGCATTGCCTCTACAATCTCCCTGGGCATCCCTTCTAGTTAGCTCATGCACAAGGAGGCGCGGTCAGGGGGTGAGAGCTTTGCGCAAAAAGATCATTATTACATTATAAACTAGATTATCTACTAACCCCATGGGACAAGCCCCAAAGGGCTGTATAAAAAACCAACACTCCTAAAACCCAAGGAAAAGCAACAAATGGGCCAAAAGAAAGGAATAAATTGCCACCCAACGATGCAGTGCATCAATACTCCCCCCCATAAGAGAGTGGTTGCCCTCAACCATGGGTTAGAGAATGAAAGAAAAGAAACCCACAGAAGAAAATTACCTGAAAATATGCTCCATAAGTCCACAAACACTGTTGTGCACCGCCGCGACCCACATCTGAGGGGTGGTGCCCATGGGGCGTGCTCAGGACTGCTGGAGGCAGGGAGCAAGGCAGCCGGAATAAGTTCATTATAACGAGACGGCACATTTGCTAAAAACAACCAAACTAAGTTTTAATGTTCGGTGGGCCCATTTTAACACCATGTTAGGCAGGCAATGAATATACTCTAAATCCCCAGAACTCCAAGACTATTCTAAGGCATCCAGCAGAAGCTAGTATCCCAGACAATGTCTCCATATCCTTAGGAACTAGAGAGAATGAAACCTACCCGACTCTTCCTAAAGGTTTGGTCCTAACAAAAACATGTTGTGATCCAAAAAGTATAACAAAAAGACCTGATAGTCAGCTAAATCACAACATCACTCCCCCCCATATAAGAGCGGTTGTTCTCAGATGCAGAACCAATAGAAAGAGCAAATAAAAGAAATGACAACTACACCCGAGGAAAGAAAAATAGCGCCTCTGACACCAATGTGGGTTGTCTTAATTGGCCACCCCTTGGTGCAGCTGCAACCTGTAGACTAGACCCATAAGGATTTGGCACCCCGAACGCAATTCCTTCCTAGTTACCAATCACAACACTATCTATACCCATCCCAAGGAATTGAAGTGAGCTCCACGGTAACTCCTTGGAGGCACCAACAACTACTTACTCTTTCCTCCTCTTATCCAAGCTTGCCATCTGGCTATAGCAGTGGTCTAGAGCAGGAAATCCTCAAGAAGCAAAGCAACAATCAATAGCTATTATCAAATGCCCAATACACGCCAGTGTCTAGTTAACCTACCCAACACACCTAACAAAGATACTAGATACTATCATTAAATATCTTAAGACCACAACCACATCATATTCTTCCCTCTTTTAACCTTTGATAGGTGGAGGTGGCTTCTCCGTCTGCCTAGACTCAGTCCAAAATATAGACACCAAAATAGCAGTGCTATCTCCTCACGAGCATAGAGAATAGGTGGACTCTCCTAAACTATGAGGAAATCCATGAAAGCATAATCAATTCACCATTCCTAACATGGGAACACCTGGTGAACAGTCCCTTCTGGTGTCATTATCATAAAGTAGACTACTAGTCCAAACAAGTACCATCTCAGACCCAAACCCCCTAAAAAGACGCGTGCCTGAGACACCATCATGCTAACCACATCCTTTCTACCACAACATATACAATACTCCCACGGTGAATACACTTGAGCTGCAACACCGTGTACAATTCTATGATCACCTATGCTGCACATTCTTAAGTTGTAAATTGCCTAGCCGATCATGAGTCACCAAAGATCACAATTGCCCAATCTGGCTGGCAAGCTCAAGTGCTACTATTGAGTCTACACAATACCAACCAATGGCAAATGCTGACCACCACAAGTTAACCCCTCCTAGTGAAACAATAGGGAGGTGTTGAATATCCTATTAATTCAACCCTTTAGGTCAATCGATCCCAATCTAAAGACCTCATCCTTACACCACCACATGACTCGAATGGGACCTAGTGCTTGTCGTTGTTCGTTCACAGGATATGGGGGATGAGAACTCCTTTTCCTTTCACCAATAAAATGTCTTTCTTAAATTCATGCCTAACATTTGCCTTTATACTGCTAATTCCTCATGCTCACCTACTCATTATCCCCTCTTCAACACTAACCCTATACTATCCTTAACCACTTTGAATCGCCACCATTCAATATCGGCCAAATACTCTTGAGCACCCATGTTTTGCTCGTGTTGTCACTCTTTGGTGGTCAATGCCCGAAGGCCGCTCGGCTGGTCCCTGGTGCCCAAGGCTCCCAACAACCTCACCTATAGTGATGCTCCACTATGGCTCTTGGTCATGCTGACTCACTGTCCACGGACTGTGAGGTTTGAAATGCCTCCACAATCATGCTAGAGCTCCAACAAAGTCGTTGTCCGCTAGTTGGGAGGCCTAAGGGTCCTCTCCATTCACTCCTTAGATGATATCGGCTTGGGGTTGCAGACTGGGTTGCAGCTCCTGGCCAGGGAGTTGCACCCCACTCCCGGATGCGCAATACACTGGCAAGTCTCCTCCGAGCCGGGATTGTTATGTGACGCCCCCTCTAGGCATGGGATTATCATGTGAGTAGGTGGTATGGTTGACTCACCTAGCTTCCCACAGCTCCCCGCCCCTCCTAACAGCTCCCAGCCCGCTGGGCCTCCGCACTCTCCACGCTCACTGCCTCGCTCCTCGCCACCCTCCTACTCGGCATGGCGCTAGGCTCACGAGCAAACCTCCTTGGCCCTATTCCCTAGCTTGGGGCCGCCTGCCATGCTGGAGTCACCGTGCCGCTCCGCGGAGCTGATGCACTGCCAAGCCCTGCAGAATGGAGCATGGAACCGGGCTCTATAACCCAGTTCCTGTGGCATGGGATGCCGAGCGCTCATTGGCGTGGCGCCCTTTCCCTCTCAAGTGCCAAGCGCATGCCTCGCTGCGACCCCTAGGGCCATTGTGGCCTTGATGTGGCAGGATTGCAGGGACCTCCGCGGCACTGGCCATGGGCATCGCCGGGCCCACGGCACTGCCACGAACCTCCCTTTTCTGTGCACTCCATCGGCTTCTCAGCATGTCCCCTTTGGCGCACTTTCCTCTTGCCTCAATGGCCAACCCTCGGCCAGCCCCTTCGACCGTGATGCGGCATCGGCATCTCCGGCGCTGCCAATCCAATAGCGGCCCATTCCTAGGGGCCCGCCTTCTCTGTGCCCGGCAAAATGACCGGGCTTCACTCGGTTCTATTGGGTGCCTACAACTTGACACCTAGGCCGTTCTTTTTGGCACTTTTCTCCACATTGCGCAACCAGCTTTTTGGGCTACTTGGCAATCCAATTTGATGCTTCATTCCAATGGCGCCGGCCTTGCTGCGGCCTCAAAGCAGCTTTGCTCTAGTCTCCATGCGCTCTCTGTGCCTTCTGGCATAGTCTCAAGTAGCGGCTATGGCACGGCGCATCGGCCGCCGCCCCGCTCCCTCTGGTTTGTGCCGGTCTTTACCCATTTCCAGGCAGCCATCTCTGGCAAAATTCATCCCTGGATGTGCGCATTCCACTGTCCAAAGTGCGGGCCATTGGTAGCACGCGCCTCTCGGCTTGTGCCGCTTTCATCCGGCCTGCCCGGCGTTGTGGTGCCGGGCCCTCGGTGCTCCCCCGTGCTGCCCCATTGGGCAGCCATGGCCACTCTCCCGGTTGCGCCCTCGCACTTTAATCTCACAAGATAGCCGCCCACATAGCCGCCATGGGTGCGGGTCGTGGGGAGCGCCTTCCCAGCGTGCCACCTTCGTCCGCTTGTCATTCCTCGTACATGGCTTGTTACACACAGTGGCCTTATGTGGGGGATGCCCTACTATTGGGTTCTTGGTGTGGGGGATGCCCTACCCAAGAGACGGTAATGACACCCTAACCAGCTTATACGATAGTATATGATATGGGAGTAGGTTGGGGTGGTCCTGCCTAGGTCCCCATAAGGACCTAAGTGCCCGGTGATACGGGTCCGCGGCTCAAAGAGGGTAGGAGCCCCACACCCACAATCTTTACATATCATTTGGTTTCGGAGCCACCTGAGAGTGGCCCACCCGCTTTGACTGTGAGCGGATACTGGGGCAGCGACACATGACCTTGTCCCCAACTTCCTCCTTCATGGAGGCCAAGGAGCCGGATGATGTAGCCCATAAGGGCCAAGCCATTGAGACGGTCGAATCTATACCCCGAGAGGGGGAACCGGCAATAGCAGCGGGTATAAGGGAAACAACCCGAGAGGGCAAGGTTCTGGAAGAAGCAGTCCGAGAGGACATAGCCAGAACTTCCGCGAGCCATGCGCAGGTGGAAGAACAGGACCAGCCCATGGTCGAGACTGCAGAAGCTGAAGCGACGGTGGACCCTGAAGTGGTGGCTGCCCTTCTCCAAGCCCCAGGAGTAATGGCCCTCCTGGAGAAGATGGCAGTTCTGGTTGCAGCCAGGGTGCAGGAGATCCGCGATCGGGACGCAGCAACCTGAATGGCTCAACTGGAGATCGCTGCAGCCTCGGCGCAAAAGGAAGCCAGGTGGCAGGAAGTTGCCTTGAAAAGGCAAAGGAGAAAAGCAGAGAGGCCGATGTCGCCCGTGCTTCCATGGAGGAGCATGTTGTTGCCCTGAGCAGTCAACTGCTCAAGGAAAAAGAGCGAGCGCGTGAGGCAGAGAAGTAGATCACGCGGCAGTCCAAGCAACCCGAGAGGGTACCGAGTCTGACTAGGGCCAAGATGCTAACAATTCCCGAAGCTCAAGAGGAAGAGGACTAGAAGACTATCGGGCGGCCCGGGGCGAAGTGAAGGATCCCCACAACAAGTGAGGCTTGGAAGCAGCAACCTGAGAGGGCAGGAACCGCATGCCCATCGGCCAATATTGCACGTCTGTTAGCCAGGACACCAGAATTGCGGGTGAGATCGCAGGTGTACGTTAAGACACTGAGTGATGATGATCAAACCAGCAGTGAGTCGCCTACTGAGAACGCCTGCATGGTATGTGGGCCAAGCCCAAGCAGGCCGAGAGGCCCAAACTAGAGCTTGTGTTGCGCACCCTATTGGGTGCGCCCCAGGACCTGCCCACGAGGGGCGCGCAGAGAGCGAGCGGGGAACATCAATCAGAATGTTACAATTGGAAGCGTGTACCACAAGTATAGTCAGGTGTTCATTCACCAAAATAGCAGCTAATCAAATTATAGACACACTATCCCCTAGTGTATCTATTAAACCTGTTCTCGCCCAATATCTCAATGCAACATAATGAAGTGAATTCACAAGTAAGACTGGATCCACCAGGATTCACAAAATCACTTCCCCCCACAAGGAAGTGGCTGTCCCGAGACACGGAGCAAGTGAAGTAAAGAAAACCCGACAAAACCTTTAATATACAAAGGCCAAATAGAAGCAAGGCCCCCGGCACCAACAATATGCTCACTTACGGCCGGTACGGTGGCTCAGTTGCAACCCGTAGATCCAAGTCCGGTTCGGCGCGCTGAACGCGATTACCCCCAAGACGTAAGACCCCATCACCAACTGTAACCATCCCACCGCATCAACGACCGGCACTCGGAACTCCCCGGCGACACCATCGCTTGTTCTGTTTTCCTTTCATTTTCCGGGATCGCTTTGGCTCATATGCAGTGACCCGGCACAGGTAATCCTCGAGGAGGGAGGATGCATTATGGAGATGCAATTCAGGCTCCCAGGAAGCCTCAGTCACTGGATGACCTTTCCAGAGGACCTGATAGAGGCGCCGGGCTCCTGTGCCCTGATGCCTCAGAATCGCCTCCACCTCATACTCCTCCTCTCCGTCAACCAATATCGGGGGAGGTGGCTTCTCCACCCATGCGAACCTCTCTGAACGGACATGCCTCCACAAATTGGAGACATGGAAGACTGGATGAATCTTCCAACCTGAGGGAAGATGCAACTCATAAGCCACTGAAGAAATCACCCTGACAACCGAAAAGGGACCGATCCAGCGTCGTCTAATCTTTGACGGGAGATGTTGGTCGATACTCAGATTCCGCATTGCCAGTAATACCTCATCACCAACTTAATAACTCTCATCCCGACGCGACTTATTCGCCTGATACTGAGCACAGCGTTGCGCGTGGGCAAGGTTGGCTTGTGCTTCCTCCAGGGCAGTCTTCATCCGTTCCACCATCTATTGTATAGCTTCTACTCGGGAGGTTCCATGTCCTTGTAATATGGATGTAGGCAAAATTGGATGGTCTCCCGAGTTAAGGAAAAACGGCGAATATCCCGTGGCCACAATTTCAGCGTTGTTGGCGGCGAATTCCGCTAACGGCAATTGCTTCACCCAGTGTTGCGGATCTCGTTCAACATACGGTCGTAGGAAGTTTTCCAGTGTTTGTATGGCTCTCTCACTCTGGCCATCCGTCTAAGGATGAAACGCTATACTGAACTGGAGATCCGTGCCCAGCAGGTCAAGCAGACCTTTCCAGAATTTATTGGTAAACCTTGGATCTCGGTCAGATATTATAACTTCCGGTAGACCGTGTAGACAGAAGACATGGTCAACAAATAACCGGGTATATTCCATGGTTGTTACCTCTTTCCTGCATGGGGCAAAGTGAACCATTTTGGTGTAACGGTCCACAAATACTGCTATCGCAGTATAGCCGTCCGAGTCTGGTAAGTCACTAACCAGATCGGTTGTCACCTGAGCCCATTTCCTTGAGGGAATTTCTAAGGGCTGCAGAAGACCGGCTTTGACCCTGTTATCCGACTTCATCTGCTGACAGGTCGGGCAACTCTTGACATATGAAGTAACATCTCCTTGGAGTTCATAATAATGGAATTGCCTGTCCACTTGTTCCAACATCCTGCGTATGCCCACGTGTCCGGCAGTTGGACTATCATTGCATTCCCTTAGTATGTGTTGACGCAAAGACGCGGGTACAACGATCTTCACCTGACCATGTTTCTTTATCCCGATCAATCCACTGGGTGTCAACAACTAGTCATCTGCTCTCTGACCTTGCCGTAAAGTGCTCAACACTGTCCCCAGACGTGGATCTGCTTTATATGCTTTGACCCATTTGTGGCTCTCCTCCTGATCCATCTCCATGTGAGTTGTCAAGTTAAAGAGGGAACCGGTATTCTCTGTCTCTTGTCCTGCCGGTTCCACTACACTCCTCTGATTCCTACTCAGAGCATCGGCGATAATGTTTGCTTTCCCAGGATGGTATTTGATTATGAGATTGATCGACTGGAACAACCCCAATCTCATCCACCTGGTCTGCACCCGGGTAAGCACTGGCTGGTCCATAATGCGGTTTAATGTTTGGTGGTCTGTTAGAATGACCACCCCGCTAGGACAGCCCTCCACATAGTGTCGCCAGCTCTGTAAGCAGTACACCATAGCGGCCAATTCGCGTTCATAAGCCAAGTACTTCTGTTCCGTCGGCTTGAGTCGTCTACTCAGAAATGCGACTGGTCTCAAGCCATCTCCCTGATCCTGTAACAATGCACCTCCCGCACCTGTGCCCGAGGCATCGGTGAAAATCGTATACGGGAGTTTAGGATCTGGGAAAATCAAGATTGGCGCACGATAGAAAGCCTCTTTCATTGCAGCAAACGCGTTTTTCTGATATAGGCCCCATTGCCATGCCATCTCCTTCTTTGTCAGATCGGTCATTGGTCCGGCAATGTCACTATAATTCCGAATGTACCGCCGGTAATAATTCGTGAACCCCAGGAACGAACGAACGTCTGTTACATTCTGGGGTGTGGCCCAATCGCGTATTGCCTACAGTTGGACTTCTGTCAGAGTCAGTCCTCCACCACAGATCTGGTGTCTGAGGAACTCCATTGAATCCTTGACAAACTCGCACTTTGAAGCTTTTGCAAAGAGTCGATGTTCCCTCAATTTCTGCAACACTTGGCGCACGTGTTCAGTATGCTGGACTAACGTGGCAGAATATATTAAAATATCATCTAGGAAAACAAGGATGAACAGGTCGAGATACTCTCCTAGGAGATCGTTCATCATGTTCATAAACTGCGCTGGGGCATTGGTAACACCGAATGGCATCACCAAATACTCAAAGAGACCCCAGCGAGTTTTGAATGCCATCTTTTGAACGTCTCCTTCTCGCACCGGTATCTGCCAGTAACCAGATTTCAAATCGATTTTACTGAACACTTTTGAACCTCCCAAACGATCAAACAACTCCTCCGGTAATGGGAGGGGATATTGATTCCGGATCGTCTTTTTGTTCAACCAGCGGTAATCCATGCAAAACCGCAAGCTTCCGTCCTTTTTGGGAACGAATAGGACGTGTGCGCCATATGGGGATTCGGAAGGGCGAATAAACTTATGCTCGAGCAGCATTTCTATCTGCTTCTTTGCCTCCGCCAACTCGAGCGGACTCAGTTTATATAGGGGCCGATGGACTGGAGGGACGTCATCCTCCAAGTTTATCTTAAACTGGTGCCCCTTTCGTATAGGTGGAAGCCCAACCGGTAATTCATCCGGAAAGACGTTGGAATACTCCTTGAGGATTCCCTTCAATTGATCAGGGAGATCCTCTCGCTGTAATTGCGATGAGTATGGGTCCGATTGGGTCTTCCCCTCATGTTCGTCCACTGGTTCCGTCACCTTCCGAATCATCCCCATAAATGCTTGTGTTGTAGGCTTTTTCTTCAATAATCGACTCATTTGTAATCGACTCACTGATCATGGTCACCAGTTCCTCTGATGGTACCCTTTTCTGGGTGGCGAGGGGTAGTTCAATCCGCTTTTGTCCTTGCTCGACAGTTACTACCCCGCGAGTCCAATCAATGTGGGGATTCTCCTTCTGTAACCAGGGGATACCCAAAATCATAGGTTTTTGCAGACCAGGGAGTACTTTTGCTTGGACTGTTCCCCGATATCCACCATATTTAAAATGTAACTGGACTTTGCCTTCTGTCTGGATTTTTGTACCATCAGCCATGGTCAGTGTATCAGGAAGGGGATCCTCCTCTACTTTCACCTTATGAGCTCCACACACATGAGCGGAAATGTAATTTCCGGTCAATCCAGAATCGATCAGGAACCTCCATGTTTTCCTTCCGATACGACCGATTAACTCAAGTGTCTCAGGTGCGTTCGCCCACATTGACTGGCCCCAAATACCGAAATGCCAGTCTGTGGTCTCTCCTTGGTTACTTCCCCTGTGGAATTGTCGAGCGGTGAGTCTGCCACTCTGTAGGACTCCTGTCAACCTGCCTGTTTCCTTATGGTCAGATCCGACCCCACGCCGGCCACTGGAGGTGGGGAAACTGGCGCTTGTTGCTGTTGTTCCACAGGTTTAGGAAGCACTTGAGGATCCCTTTTCTTTTCCCCAATTAAATGGTTCCCCGTCCGGCTCTCGTTATTTCCCTCGTTCAACTCTGTGGGTTCACCCTGGTGCTGCACAGATATGGGCAAGTGAGACCAGGTTAGGCGTTTCCCTACTTTTTCGCCTGCATTCCACACTTTTTCTGCATTTCCTACCAGATCGGACACTGGCAAAAAGTGTGGTCTCCGCCACAGGAGAAGCAGTGAACTTTTTGCTGGGAAGCCTCTTTGTTCTGTTTCTTCCCCTTTTTGCCCTTGCCTTTGCCTTTTCCTCTCTGTTGTCCCTGACTCTAGACAACGTTCACCTGGCTGGGCCCCGCAGGTTGAGGTTGAGCCTCAACAGAGTGGACAGTCCCTTTCTTACCCTTCTGTCTGCTCTGCGACTTCTGTTGATTCCCCCGCGACGTATCAGCAGTTCCCCTATACATTTCCATCCGGAGGGCCATGCGTTTGGCAGCCTTTAGATCGCCCTGTACATGCCCCCCAATGTGTTCTTGCAGATGAGGCATCAGCCCGCTCATAAACGTGCTGAACGCCTCTTCTGTGGTCATCCCCAGTAGCCTACATTGTAATTCCTGGAATTTTTGAATGTAGGTGGTAATCTTCCCCGTTTGCTGGAGTGCTCGCAAGGTTTTGCGGGCCTCCTCCATCTCTGTGACGGGTTTGAATGCTGCAATCATAGCGGTAGAAAAGTCCATCCAGTCCAAGAAATGCGGTCGCTGATTCCTCTTGATTGATACCAGCGCCGCATTCATCCATGCACTGGCTGCCCCCTCAACTCGCATCGCCACTATATCCAACCAGTCAGTTTGGGGGTATTTCATGAGCCGCATGTAACGTTCCATGTGGCTCAGCCAGACACGGACACCAGGATGACGTCCGCCACTGTAACGAGGAGGGGCGTCCAATTTCATTTGGCCCACTCCCACAGTAATTACTGTATCGACAATGTCACCACCTCCACTGGTTCCAGTTACCTCAGGATGGGTGTCCTCTGTTCCCATATGGGACACCATACGTGTAGCGGGAACTGCCCGGGAATGCGAAGTACGTTCGGGCTCTATTCCCAATGTATACCCAACCATCGGGGGTTTTTGGGGTTTCAAGGACTCTGGAGAGCCCTTGGGTACAATGTGACCTATGGGAGAGGTAACGGAGTCCCCCAGTAATGGTCGGTATGATGGCTCATGTGCCGACTCCTCATACAGCATGGGAGGGAGTCGATCTGCAGGAGAGACTGTATCTGACACAGATTTCTGTTCCTCTGTCATCAACGCATGAACCTATGTCTCCATTTCCTCCATAGAGGCCATGATAACAGCCTGACACTCAGTCATCTCTGCTGTCCGCTCACGGAGACGCTCATGACCATGATCCATTTGCGTCGCGAGCTATACAATACGCGCGTTGATTGAGTCGGTGGACTGCTGGCTCAATGTGAGGATACGATCTATGTCCTTTCCCCATTCCTCAGACATCCCTGTCATCTGTGAACTCATTTTGCGCAGAGCCTCCTGCAATGGCTTTTGCGTCTCAGGGGTCAACACACGCAGATGGGTCAGGTCGATATTAAGGTCTTTCTTACAGTTCTGCACCCCAGCCATCAATTCCACCTTGGAGACCTGCATTTCCCGTTTTAGGGATCGTAACTCATGTCCCTGCCTCTTGATCTCCCCCTGTACCTTTCCAGCCCATGTCTCAACCTCCTCCGCAAACTGTTCCCTCACAGTGTCCCTTTTCAAGGATTCGATCTCCTGGTGGAGATATCAGAACAGTTCGCCATATTGAGTGGCTAGTCTTTCGACTACGGTACGCGCCCCTTGATCCACCACATCCTCCGTATGTTCATGTCGATGTAAGTGGAGCACCGACAGAACAGGTACGGCACCACCCTGGACCTGAGAGAGTCATGGCGGTGGGGACTGAACTGCAAGCCGATCATCAGGCTCACTGACCAAAGAAGGCCGTACCACAGTAACGGTCTGGGGAGCCTGGTCAACACTCTCTGCCCCGTTCACCTGCATGTCATCGCCAGACCCAGACATACCGGTGAATCTCTCTCACACGTATAGCCAAATCACCACAATACAATCCCTCGCCCTCGACCATACGTCAGACCCAACTGTATGCGCCCAGCTGAAATGTCCTGTGCACCGGACACTGAACATAGTCAGTCGTGGTAGTCTAGGGCCTTCTGTGCACCCCCAGGTACCCAACTGTAGGTACCGTAGTCAACCTAGGTCCTAAGCTCCCCCGGTCAGACACAGAGTAGTACCCCAATCCCCTGAGGACGACCCCCAGGCTCACGGTACTCTAAGGCCCTAGCCAGGGCAAGGGGAGCTGGGATCAGCGGTGGGACACCGCCTTCCCTGTGTGTGCCGCAAGCCCAATAGACCCAGCTCCCGGGAAATCAATCCCAGGTCTCCTTGGTACAGCGACCGACCCCAAGGTCTGCCTGTCCTGCCCAGGATCGAGAGTCGAGCACGGTAGGGACATAGGCACCCCTAACTATGACACCTAACCACTCACCCGAGTATCCCGACCACTTCAACCTGCGGTGGAGTAGGCAGGCGGGGACCCCGTAATGGTGGCAGCTATATGGGCGCCGGACTGGTCCCTATTGGACCCTATTGCCTCGGGTTACCCACGCTGCTGGCTGGCTCCTATGAGCCCTATGCCTTAACAGCGCCCTCTACCACTCGCCTTTCTGAACTTCGGGTCCTGGCGACCCCGGATCTGGTGCACTGGCACCCTAATGACCCTTTATGAGCCAACACGAGGGCTCCTAGGGGTGTGTTAAGGCCCACTGGGTAGTCAGGCCAAGCTCGGCCTTTCTAATCCACAGGGCTAAGTAGCCCTTGCTGGTCGTAGGCTGCTCCACCACACAAGGGCCGCTGGTGCCTGCCCTGTGTTCACCAAGTCGACAGGTAGGGAGGTCCCTACTGGGATCAGTCCCTAACCTGGCCCTGAGGTAGCCACTGCTCACACTAGGCCAGCCGACATCCAAGACCAACCCAGCCCAGGAATCCTTCAATGTCAACTCAAAAACAAGGGAAGCAATAGAGGTCTCCCTCCCCTCACACTCAGTACAGGGAACAGCAATAGAATCCCTGCACAGAGGTTCCCCCAACACCAATTCCAGCACCCAGCAGCACACCAGAATAGTGAAAAGAAGCAGGAAAACAACACTCCCACTCCTCAATCTAATGCAATCGTTCATGGAAACACAGCAGCAGTTCCCCCAGAACCCACAACTCCGGAAATTCCACGTGCAATCAAACACAGCAGTGGTACTGGGAAGATTCAGAGCTTCCCCCAGCACCTGTCTGACACCCTGGAGGCCTGCGATCCCTTCACTCAGCACCACTTGCACTCACAGGTTCACCCCCAGTACACGCAGTTCCAGCCACTGCCAGCCAGTACACGTAGGTCCAGCCACTGCCAGCCAGTACACTCACACACGCACAGGGGCTGGCGCCACCGCTCGGCGTATGGCGATCGTCAATTGCACTGCACACTCCGCCACTCGCACTGCGTCACACTGCAGCGCGCGATGGGAATGCGCAGCAACCCTGTGCTGTGTAGAGGTGGCCACCCGGATCCGTTAATAGCGGACAGAGGTTAATTTCCGTTAATTTTCCGTTAATTAACGGAAAATAACGAAAAAAGACAAAAATTAACCAAAAATTAACGGAATTTGGGCTTTTTTGGGGATTTTTGGGTTTTAGTCATACTTATAGTTTATGGAATTCGCTATTAGAGAGTATGTTTGTATTTTATTTCAACCTATGCATACTAGATATTCAACTAGCCGCAGTTGTTGTGATTTTTTGGGTTTTTTTCGATTTTTTTGGATTTTTTTCCTTTTTTCTGAATTTTTCTCCATTTTTCTTTAACGAAATTTAACGGACAGCTGATAAAAATTAACGAACCGGATTTAACGGACCGGATGGCATGCTTGAGTGGCCACCTCTAGTGCTGTGCTGCGCCCAAATACGCGTCCCGGCATCGAAGGTTGTGGGCGTGACACGTCAGAGCCGCCGGTCCTTCCATTCACAGCTAACCGCATCACGTCACTCCGCTGGCACACGATGGCAATACACGCCCCGGGCGGAGCATCCACGGCTCTCGCCACGTCACACCGCGCGTGGGGCGGCCCATCACGTGTCCCAATAGGTCCCCGCGGCCCCGTGCTGTGGACCCGCTTCCACCAGCGCCTGGCCCGTGCGCTCGCAGCCACCCGGACGCGCGCCGCCTTCGACAAGCTGCGCGCCCGCGGTGGAACGTCACGGGCGCCTCGCGGCTCCTTGCCCGAGCGCTATGCCCCGCGCCTTCATGGTGCTTGACGGTGGGCACTGCGCTCCAACCGCCGCCGCCGATCTGGCAAGAGAAAAGGGAGGGGGGGCATCGCGGAAGCCCCAACATTCGCCCGCTCCGAAAGCAACTGTTGCGCACCCTATTGGGTGCGCCCCAGCACCTGCCCACGAGGGGCGTGCGGAGAGCGAGCGGGGAAACATCAATCAAAATGTTACAATTGGAAGCGTGTACCACAAGCATATTCAGGTGTCCATTCACCAAAACGGCAGCTAATCAAATTATAGACACACTATCCCCTAGTGTATCTATTAAACCCGTTCTCACCCCAATATCTCAATGCAACATAATGAAGTGAATTCACCAGTAAGACTGGATCCACCAAAATTCACAACAGCCTGCAAGGACCAGCTTTGCCGGAATGGGAGCCAGATGAAAGCCCACGGGTACCGGAGTTTGAACCAGACTTTGTAGAGCCATACAACAGACCGCAGAAGTGTCAAGCCGTATGGACTAGGCTCTATAGCGATTGGCTCAGTAAGCTGGATAAAGGCTGGAAAATGGCCTCTAAAAAATTTGGCATGCGACCAACCACCATGCAATTGGTGAAGATCCAATGGTGGTACGGCCCTGGTATGGTGGATCAGATTGCCAGGGACAATCCTAATTGCCCAGAAAAAATGGCCTTTGCACTCAAACATATTCCTGAGTTGTGGGATCCTAGTGACGGTAGCCCAGAGAAGCCAAACCTGAATGAACCTTATCAAAGATGGGAGGAAATCTCCAAGCTTTTTTTTATCTTGCACATCCCCGTTGCGAAGGGACATGTCAAAAAGAGCACAAGTTCATCACATGGAAAAGGAGCGGTGGCATGCTCATAACTAGGAATGGTTTGTTCATGCGAAGCAGCTCAATAAGTGAAAAGCTCATAGAGATCATCAACATAGGGAGCAGAAGGCTCTTCATTGAGAAAGGGATAAACAATTAAATCCCGATAAGTACAAGCAAAAACGAGCGAGGAATAGCAGTGTAAAGCTGAAGTCTATCGATTCCTTTCTACAAATAGTAGCCAAAAGATTAGAGGTGGCCACTCAAGGGTGCCATCCGGTCCGTTAAATCCGGTTCGTTAATTTTTATCAGCTGTCCGTTAAATTTCGTTAAAGAAAAAGGGAGAAAAATTCAGAAAAAACGAAAAAAATCCAAAAAAATCGAAAAAAAACCAAAAAAATCACAACAACTGCGGCTAGTTGAATATCTAGTATGCATAGGTTGAAATAAAATACAAACATACTCTCTAATAGCGAATTCCATAAACTATAAATATGATTAAAACCCAAAAATCCCCAAAAAATCCAAAAATCCGCTAATTTTTGGTTAATTTTTGTCTTTTTTCGTTATTTTCCATTAATTAACGGAAAATTAACGGAAATTAACCTCTGTCCGCTATTAACGGATCCGGGTGGCCACCTCTACAAAAGATGCAGCGTGTTGAGTCCATGAACTTGGCTAACGAGTTAGACCCAGCGGCGCAAGCCAAAACATTTAAGCTACTTGAGAAAGCACCGGTAGACAAGGCACCCCGCGGAGCGGAGCCGACTTGGAAAACGGCCCGATGGGTAGATGAGTCGAGCCGTGAGGACAACGGGGTAAACCATCCTGCCTAATTTGGTATACAGCAACAGCCTGAGAAGGCCAAGTAACCTGAGAAGGTAGAGCAGCCCAAAGAGGCATCAAAGAAAACTCCAGGTAATACCCCTGGTGTTGCTCCCATGGAGCCTGTGCGCATTTCACATGTCCGTATGCAAGCAGATGTGGGAGATTCTACTGGACATGATGAAGTTGTGTATGTTGGATCAACAGGCACTCAAGCTAGTGCCATTTCTCAAGAGAGGAAGGAGATGTGTGCTGTCGTAAAGCAACAGGAGGAAGCTCTGGAAAAAGCTACTATGGAAAAGGCAAGGGCAGAGGCTAGAGGTAGCCCCCTCTGTCTATCTACAACAGAATTTGGTTGGCTCCATTAAAATTCCGTACAGTCAATAGAATCTGTGAGCTAGCCACAAAGAGAAAAAGTGTCTTACATAAATGGGCGGGGCTATACTGACACCAGCATAGTCGGCTACAAAAATCCACACAACCTTCCAGAATGGAACCACGTGTTACAGAATCCACACCGCAACCCACAGATGACAGGCCCCTATAACAAAACCGCTGACTGGACTACAGAGGCCAACAAAATTCCATCAAAGCTCACGGAGCAAGTACGGATGCATGTTCTTTGGCAAAGGTGATGGATAACTGCCACAGAGCGGGTCCTGTTCCCGGACTGGATAGCCATACGCCTGGTTTAGTGTGCAACGGGTATGCATGGCAGACATGGGGTGCGATTGCCTAGGCCTTTGATGGATTTGGTAGTGCACACTGCTCACCCCCGTGGCACATCCATGTGCCCCTTCAAATCATTGTTGTCTGTCACGCAGGCAGAATGTACGCTCAAAGCATTCCCAAGCCCAGTACATTCGATTGGCTGGCATGTGATGTGATGCCCCTGGGGTATGTGAAATGCTGCGTCAGGCCCACCCGCCGCTAATTGCCCCCATGGCATCAGTAACCTCAGGTGAGTGGTGATGGCGGGGTGGGGCGGGGGGGTGTTGTTCTGTTTGACTGGAGTACCGGCCGCGGCTTGGCCAGGAAAAAGCCTGTGTTGCTGGGCTCGTGGTGTGCATGGGCGGTTGTTGCTTCTCCAGATTGTGTCGGGGTGGGGCGGGGGTTGTTGTTCTGCTCGGCTGGAGTACCGGCCGTGGCTTGGCCGGGAAAAAGCCACTATTGCCAGGGCTCGCGGTGTCCATGGGCGGCTGCTGCTTGTCCGAGATCATGTCCGGGCAGGGCGGGGGGGGGATTGCTATTCTGCTCGGCTGGAGTACCGGCCGCCGTGGCTTGGCTGCGAAGAAGCCGCTGTTGCTAGGCTCACAGTATGCATGGGTGGCTGCTGCTTGTCCAAGATCGTGTCAGGGGGGGGCGGGGGGGAGATTGCTGTTCTGCTCGGCTGGAGTACTGGCCGCGGCTTGGCCAAGAAAAAGCCTATGCTGGGCTCGTGGTGCGGCACGGGCGTGGTTGTTGTTTTCCCGAGATTGTGTCGCGGTGGGCGGAGGTTGCTATTTCGCTTCGGTCGGGCGTACCGCCGCGTCGGTATTCTGGGAAAGCGTTACTGCTGCATCATGGTGTCCAATGGGCGGCCGCGTTGTCTGACGCGACCCAAAGGGCGGAATTGCTATTCTCGCTGGCTGAGTAACGCACCACCGCTGTCGTGGGCTCTTTACAGCGGTGCATAAACGCTGGTCCAAACAGATCGTGGTCATGGCAGTCCGGAGATTGCCGCTCGCCTATACCCGCCACCGCTGCTCGGCTGCGCTGAGTCGCCAGGCCGCAACCAGTAAGGCCGCGGCTTCGGTTCCACATCGCTCGGTCATGGCGGGGTATTGTTGTTCTCGGGTCATTGAGCAGCCCCATGAGAAAATACTGTCGTCCAGCCGCCGTCCCAGACCGCAAGCCCGCAAGCGGGGATTTCGTTCGCTCGGTTATAATCGCCACGCGTCACGAAGTGGCGCGGTGGGGATTGCCGGGGCTCCAGGCGTTTAATAGCCCAGCGGTTTGTGAAAGGGAGCGCCCGCCGTGGATTGGCCGGGAAAAAGCAGCGGGGATCGCCTGTGAATAACAGTAGTCTAGCATTTGCAAGGGATGGCCGGGAAAAAACAACGGGTTGTGTCCCCTATCTGGCTTGGAGTACTGGCCGAGGCAGCATTTATGTATATTTATTTATGCATTCATATTTATTTATAATGGCATGGACTGCAAATAGGTAGACATGCGTTGTTTAGACATGTTGAAATATTGGAACTCGTTATGTTAGTGTTGTGGCCCGAATATGGAAGCAAAAGTTGCTGGACATAGAGAAAAAATTCGCTTGGAAAAAATTGGCCCCAACAAAAGCCGCCGCTGACCAACGGAACATTACCGGAATATCAAAGTCCTTGACGGATGGCAACAAAACGCCAAGAAAGGCAGCAAAAAGAAAAGCGCTTTTACAAAAACCGCTGGCTGCAAACACCCTTTGACGGACAACTCCAGAGTCAAAAATTGAAAGCTGACATGGCATGAACGGCTACGGAAACCCAGCCCCAACAAAGTGATGGAAAATCAACGGACGGATTGTTTGTGTTTAAAAAAGTTACAGAAGTAAAATAACAGAAAAAAAGCTGAGTGGCCACACCTAGTTTGGTTGCGCATCGGCACTTGAGCGTAGCTTGACCCATGTCCAAGGGGGCAGGCCTGTACCTCCACTGACATAGGCCTTCAACACCCCCACAGTTTGGGTACTCATGCCATGGTACAGCTTGCACCACAACACTGTAACTCACGTCAGAGCCCACACGAACGTCCCTGGATTGTCACATGACAAGGCCCTTGGCATAACACTGAGTGTCTCACATTACAGCCGTGGCACCAATGCTCCTATCTCCATCAGCAATGCCTTACGTTAGCAGGGGCAGCGACATAGGATTGTCATGTGCCACCAATGAATATTCTCCCCATAATCCAATGGCCTTGGGGCCACGCATGGCATAGCTTCAGTTAGCACGCCTGCACACACAGCACGGCCCAACTCCAACACTTGGTCGGCGGCACACCAACACTCCAAACCGCAACCCACACTTACTGTTGCCTAACCACAATATGCCAAGGGCCCCGCACCACTCGCCGGCTGGCGCTCGCCCACGCACAAGGATCGTTGAGTCGATCCCCCATGACCCGCAACTACCAATCGCCACACTCGATCCCACCAATAGGTCCCATGTTCCGGTCCTTGCTGCAATGTCCTAAACCAACCGTTTGCTGGCCCAATCGCGGCATGCCTCTACTTGATCCACGGTGCACTAGAGGTCGGCGTTACCGTCTGCTGATTAACGGTCCCCATTATCATCTATTAAACAATTGTAAATTAATGGAAATTGGGGCCTAGGGGTTGGCCAGGAGTGGAAATCAGGGGCTGGGGAGCGGAACGACCAGAAATCGAGGTTTGGGGAGTGGAAGGGAGCATAGGGAAGTATCACTAATTGCTGAAGTCATGTCATGTCACCGGGATTCTCTCTCCGCACTTGTCCTATTGCCAATAGACGTGGCCGCTCAGCTTTTTTCTGTTACTTTACTTCTGTAATTTTTTTAAACACAAACAATCCGTCCATCAATTTTCTGTTACTTAGCCAGGGGCGGGTTTCCGTAGCCGTTCATGCTATGTCAGCTTTCATTTTTTTGGCTCTGGAGCTATCCGTCAAGGGGGTGTTTGCAGCCACCGGTTTCTGCAAAGTGTTTTTTTTGTCTGTTGCCTTTCTTGGCATTCCATTGCCATCCGTCATGGACTTCAAGATTCTGGTAGCGTTCCGTTGGTCAGCGGCTGTTTCTATTGGAGACAAATTTTTCCCAAGCGGATTTTTTCTCTTTGTCCAGTAACCTTTGCCTCTAGATACAGACCACAGTAGTGACATAACAAGGTGCAATATTAATGCATGTGTAAACAACGTATGTCTACCTATTTGCAGTCCATGCCAGCATAAATGCTGCCTCGGCCGGTACTCCTTGCCATACCGGGGATGCAACCCGCTGTTCTCTCCCGGCCATCTCTTGCAAACACTAGACTACGTACATAAGCACACCCTGGGCCCAAAGGCAATCCCCCGCTGCGTTTTCCGGGCCAACCCACGGCCGGTACTCCTTGCCAGACAGGGGATGCAACTCGCTGTTCTTTCCCGGCCATCCCTTGAAAACGCTAGACTACATATATAAACACACCCTGGGCTACACAGCAATCCCCCGCTGCATTTTCTGGGCCAACCAATGGCCGGTACTTGTTGCAATAATGAATAGCTAGTAATCCTTTGCCATTGTTCACTCGCAGCAACTATAACAAAATTCATCATGGTTCGTCATCTGATGCCTTGGACTTTGATATGGTCCTCAATGGCGTCTTTGACTTCCTGCGTTCAGTTAGACGCCTCTGTATTCTGGTGCGTGCTGCCATGCTCTTTCTATGCTTCTTTTTCCTTTTGCGGCGGTCTTCCCACCTTTGGCGCTGCATGTACCATTCCACCAATGACCCCCTGCACACACATAAAAAAGCATACCTTCATCCCTGCTCTAGACTTCGCCAATGGGTTCAACAAGAACGAAGATGGGCATATAGATATGCAAGTGGACGGCTAGGGATGCGCCACCTCACCTATCGACATTAGCAGGGGTCATGACCATCCTTTTTGTGGCGACCACCAAGCCGGCTTTCGAAAAACTCCGCTCTGATGATGTGGAGGATGCCTGCACATGAAAAAGCATGGCGTCAGCCCCAATACAACGTCCCTAAACTAGACTGGGCCAATGTGTCCAGCAACAATGAAGATGGACAAACAAATATGCAAACAGACAGTCAGAGACGCACCAGCTCACCTGCGTGGCCAGCACCCTCTGCGCCAATTTTGCAATCAGAGGAAACCTTGACTCGTTGCTGCGCCACCAGTCTTTTGCTGACCAGCATTCCTGTAGCTCTGTTGGTCGCCAAGTGTATTCAAACCACTCTATGACACCTATCTCAATGTTGTCGGGGAATGTCGGCAGATTGGGGGTACGCTTCCTGGATAAAGTTCTTCTTGTTGGGTGCAACTCCCCCCTGTCCCTTGGGTTAGTGGCCTCGTCCAGCCAACTCACATGTTTGGGACTGACATCGGGTGCGTCGCCACCATCAGAAAGTGGAGCCGCATTGTCCAGAATCGCAGTGGCGCCATTCACATGGGCGTCCAACTGCAAATCCAACACATGCATGCATTTCGACATAAAAACAAGGCAATTTCTATACTGGCCTAAAGGCCGGTACCTTGAACTGCCTGAATTGCAAATCAACAAAATACTTGCATGGAATACAAGAAAAACAAAGCCCCATCACATGGGGCCCGGTGCAGTGCACTGAGAGAGGCAAATATTGGATATGATAGCACTAGAGGTGGCCACTCAAGGGTGCCATCCGGTCCGTTAAATCCGGTTCGTTAATTTTTATCAGCTATCCGTTAAATTTCATTAAAGAAAAAGGGAGAAAAACTCAGAAAAAACGAAAAAGTTCCAAAAAATCGAAAAAACCCCAAAAAATCACAACAACTGCCGCTAGTTGAAAATCTAGTATGCATAGGTTGAAATAAAATACAAACATACTCTCTAATAGCGAATTCCATAAACTATAAGTATGAAAAACCCCCAAAAATCCCCAAAAAATCCCAAAATCCACTAATTTTTGGTTAATTTTTGTCTTTTTTCGTTATTTTCCGTTAATTAACAGAAAATTAACGGAAATTAAGCTCTGTCCGCTATTAACGGATCCGGGTGGCCACCTCTAGATAGCACAGCGTTTCCCGGCCAATGGGCGGCCGGTACTCTACCCTTCCTGGCCAAAGGATGGCCAGTACTGAGGCCACATAGACCAACAAACTGCCAGCACCGCAGGAATACAAGAAAAACAAAACCCCATCGCATGGGGCCCGTGCAGCAAGATAACATATGCATGGCAGACATTTAGGAAAGTGCATCGTCCACCATTAACTCTTATTCCAGTGCACACAACACCAAACTGCAGACAACAACACAATATGTAGCAGCTTTCAAGCCTTGGAATCCAAGGTCAGCTTACGTTTGCTCTTCCCTGTGGAGGTTGCCGGGGTGCCGCCCTTGGAGTTACCGGCCTTGGCGCCTTCTGCAACGTTACTCAGACTGCCTGCGCCTGCCACACACATAATGAAGTACGCACCCAGCAAGATGCTCATGCACCAAAAGAGACAAATAGCACCAATAGGGACATGATGGGAGAAGCAGCAGTTGCCCATGTACACCGCGAGCCCGGCAACAACGGCTTTTTCCCAACCAGGCCATGGCCGGTACTCTAGCCGAGCAGAACGGTAATCCCCCCGCCCTGCCCCGACACGATTTCGGAGAAGCAACAGCCACCCATGCACACCGTGAGCCCAACAACAACAGCTTTTTCCCAGGCAGGCCACGACCGGTACTCCAGCCGAGCACAATAGCATTCCCCTCGCCCCAAACCGACACGATCTCGGAGAAGCAGCAGTCGCCCATTTCACCCCCCTACCTGCATTATCCCCTGGTGTGCCATGCTCACGGCCGGAGCCTGCATTGGAGAAAATAAAACACATTACCACACGGTCATCCACCCAGCGCTTTCACAAAACAACAGCCCTTTCCCGGCCAAGCAGTGGCCGGTACTCCAGCTGAGCACAACAGCAATCTCCCCGCCCCACCCCGATAAGATCTCGGATAAGCAGCAGCCGCCCATGCACACCGTGAGCCCAACAACAGTGGCTTTATCCCGGCCAGGCCACGGTTGGTACTCCAGCCGAGCAGAACAGCAATCCCCCCGCCCCAACCCAACACGATCTCGGAGACGCAACAACCGTCCACGCACACCACAAGTCCAACAACAGTGGCTCTTTCCCGGCCAAGCCGCGGCCGGTACTCCAACCGAGCAGAATAGCAATCCCCCCGCCCCAACCCAACATGATCTTAGAGACGCAACGACCGCCCATGCACACCACGAGCCCAACAGCAGTAGCCTTTTTGTTACGCGCACCGGCCTGATGTGGGGGACGCCCTACTAATGGCCCTTGGTATGGGGGACGCCCTGCCCAAGATAACTATCCTCAACCCATGGTAACCGTTTTAGGTATTAGGATATGGGAGTAGGAGGGGTGGTCCCGCCTAGGTCCCCGTAAGGACCTAGGTGCCCGGCGAGGCGGGTCCGCGGCTCAAAGAGGGCAGGAACCCCACACCCACACGCTTTACGTATTATTTGGTTTCGGAGCCATCTGGGGGTGGCTACCACGCTTTCGCCTAGGCGGGCGAGTGAGCACGGCACACCGGGCCCTTTCCCCGGCCTCCTCCATAGAGGCTAAGGAAACGGATCCTGAAGCCCGGAACGGCACGCCCGAATCTTTGGGCAAGGAAGAGACACCCCGGAAGGGGACGCCGGCCAGTTCGGTTGGTGAGGATGTTACAACCCGGAATGGGCAGGAACAAGAAGAAGTCCGGAAGGACGTTGCCGGCCCATCGTCAGGTCGAGCTGAGTCAGAAGGTAGTGACCAGCTGATGGCCGAGGTGGAGGAAGCTCCAGGAGAGAAAGCCCCAGAAGAAGAAGCGCCAGAGCCGGGTACGGTGGCAGCCCTACTGAAGGCGCCTGGCATCATGGAACTCTTGGAGCAGATGGCGGCTACTGCGGCCAAGCAGGCGAGAGAGAAGCGGGATGAAGAGACCGCCGAGAAGATCGCCTCCTTGGAAATTGCAGTGGTGGCAGCTCAAAAAGAAGCCCGAAGGAACGAGGTGGCGATGAGGAAGGCAAAAAAACAGAGCCGCCAAGCCAAAGAGACCAAGTCCTCTGCTGAACAACATGTGGCCCAGTTGAGCGACCGCCTACTGAAGCAAAAACTGCGGGTGCGCGAAGCGGAAGAGAAGGTCGCTCAACAAGCAAGACAGCCCAAAAGGGGCACTGGTCCATCTGAGCCGCAAATGCCGATGATTCCGGAAGCGGAGGGCGACTGGAAGATTGTCGGCAAACAGTGGCCAAAGCGGAAGAGCTCGTCGCTAGGTGAGATGGCGCTGAAAGTTCGGACAGACTCGCATAAAGGCTGGAAGGTCCAGCCCGTTGGGCAAGTGGAGGAGCTCGGAGGCCGAAAGGTCGGGACCCAGGAGCCACGGGTCAGGTCACAGGTGCACATAAGAACACCTAGTGAACCGGAGCATAGTAGCAATGAGTCGCTCACAGAAAGCGCTCGTGCTGTATGTGGACCCAGTCCAGAAAGGCTGAAAGGTCGTGAGGGGAGCCCCCGGAGACCCGCATTACCGGAGTGGGGACCGGGAGAGAGCGCCAGGGTGCTGGAATTCATTCCAAACACTGGTACTCCTTACAACCGGCAGCCACCATGCCGTGCTATGTAGACTAAGTTCCCCAGTGATCTTATTGATGAATTGGACGAAGGCTGGCAAATGGCCGCAGAACGATTTGGTGAAAAACTAACCACCGCGAGACTGGTGAGAATCCAGAGGTGGTATGATCCTGGAATGGCAGATCAAATTGCCAGAGAGGACTCGAATTGGCCTGAAAAAATGGCCTTTGTGCTCAGACATATCCCTAAACCATGGGATTTAAGTGAGGGAACGCCAGAAAGGCCAGACCCCAATGATCCCCACGAGCGGTGGGAGGAGATCTCTGAATTGTTATTCTCATTATGCGCTTCTCCGTTGCCGGGAGATATGTCGACACGGGCGCAGGTGCATAGAATGGAAAAAGAGAGACGACATATTCTAAATCAAGATCGGTTCGCTCATGCGAGGAAGTTGGATGAGCGAAAGGCTTGAAAAGCCAGCCAGCGCAAAGAGCTGAAAGCTTTGCGGCGTGAGCGGGATTGGCAGTTGAATCCCCCAAAATATGAGCGTAAGCGAGCTCATAAATGCCAGCGCAAGGCTGAGATCAGGCGGTTTTTCGCTGCAGGAGGCAGCCAAAAGGCACAGCGCCTTGAGGCTAAGCCGGTGGCCGATGAGCTGGATCCGGCCCAGCAAGCAAAAGCTTTCGCTGAGATTGAGAGGGCCCAGCCATGGCAAACGGTCAGATGGGCTGATGAGTCGAGTGGAAGCGACAGTGGGGTAACCCACGCCGCTCGATTCGCCCCTCCATAACCTAGAAAGGCACCGCCTCCAGTTGAGGAGACTAGTGTCCCCAAGGAGGCAACATCTTCTAAGGAGAAGAAGAAGCCTGGAAAGGCAAAGGAGCAGCCTGAAAAGGCCCAGATGCAACCTGTAAAGGCAAGGGAGGAACCTCAAGGAACTCAGAGAGCAGTTCCAGGTAACATTGCCGATGCAGTGTCTCCCATTCACCCTGTTGTGAAAACACACTTGCGTACATGTGCAGAAGTTGGAGATTCTGCAAGACATGACGAAGTTGTGTATCTCGGTTTGGCAGGGGAGCCGGCTGAACCTATTCCTCGAGAGACGAAGGAGGTTTATGCTGCTGTGCAAAGGCAGGAGACAGCCTTGGAAAAGGCAAGGGCAGAAGCTGATAAGACTGCCCGGCTGCTGGCCGTAATGGGGGAAGAGGATTACGCCGAGTTCTTGCAGTTTCAGGAGTCTCGCCGAGCAGGCCGACAGGCCAAGAAAACTCCCCCTGGAGAAAGCAGTTCAGGACAAAAACCCAGCGGAATCAAGTATTTGCCTGGGAGGCCTGGTCTAGGATACCAGCATCGCCGTTCACAGCAGCTCGAAAAGGAGCAAGGCCGACCTCAGGTGCCACATGAAATGCCCAAAAGACCCACTCCCGTGGTGCATGCCCCTGTGATACAAGATGCCCAGGGATTTTGGGATACGCTGGGGGTTTTTCATGACCCATTTGGTGATGTGTACTACAAAGGGTACTACCACCTGCGGGGAGGTCGGGCACCATACAGGGCAGAGGTCCCAGTAGCTGCGCTGCAGCGCATTCCCGCCAAACTGCGCGGGTTATTCGATGCGCAGCAGACATCGCTGGGTATCTATGTGCCGGAGAGCCAGGAGGCGGCTACTGAATGGCAGGCCGTGCACAGCACTGGCCGGGGGGCCCAAGAGGAGGAGCCCGTAAGGGTACAGATGGGGCCTAGAACGCAGGCTGGCCCCTCAGCACCGGTTCGTCCAGTGGTTCAGCCAGGAATGGCACTAAGACAACCGGCGATGCCCTTTACGATAGGCCATTCTGGGCCACGGGGAGTGCAGCCTCCGCTGCCGACTACGCAGCAGAAAATTCAGAGATTGCATGAGATGTCTCCCTTTGCCCAAGAGCCGGCGGTCTACCAGGCTCCTCCGTATCAGCAGCCACCAATGGTACCTCAGTACAAGTAGCCCGGAAGGGTATATCAGCCCAAAAGGGTCTACCAACCCGAAAGGGTACAACAGGCGGTTAGCGCCCCAAGGCAGCAGGCGGTCCCATCACAACCATATGCAGAACACTCCCATCCATTGGAGTCGGAGGAGTTCGAGGGAGTGTATGGGCACCCGCCAAGCTACATGCAGGCGCCTGAGCCACAGCATTAGGAACAGTACGCCGCAGTAGCTGAGGAGCTGCCAAGGGCCATTGAAGGGCCACCACTGCCGCCAGCCGATTATGACCCCATGGGGCCCAGATACATGGACCAGGGGTACTTGACGGTGGCGCAAGGAGTGCCCTTCGCCCCTGTATATTTACAACCCAAAAGGGAACTTCAGGTGAGCATGCCTAAGATGAATACTCAAGGCATGAAACCCCCAAAGTGGAATAAGGATAAGCAAGCCTTGACCAAGTGGTTACAAGAAATTATTATGTATTTCAAAACCACTGTGGCACCCTGATCTCAATAGGGTTGGATCGCACTGAATACTCTTGAGGAGTCAGTGGAACATGGCCAGCTTGCCTAACTGGGATACTTGTGGGGGGTTACAATTGATGCAGAAGTGTTCTCGCAGCCAGAATTCCAACTATCATGGGAACAGTTTAAATATGGCATGGAGACACTTTATGATCATAAATGTTCAGACTTTGACATAAGGTCTGAAATTGCAGCCTTTACAAAGGCAGGGACTTCGGGTCCCGATACAATCAAATACATGCAGCTCTTGGAACAAATGTTTCTCAAGTGTGAAAATGAACTTGATGACTTTTCCAAGTTGCATGCATTATAAAATGGACTTCGTCCATATATAAAAAGAAAATGTTTATTGAACAAAGATGATGAGCAGTGGACCACATACGCTAGCCTGAGGGCTCATTTGTATAAAGTTGGTCCCACATATGACCAAGAATATAAGGCATATGGTGCTTGTCGAAATGAAGGCTGAAATGGCAAACCAAGCGCGAGTAATCGCCTTCCCCCTAATCGGATTATTCAAAAACACCACGCATTGAAAGTGGACAATCGGGGAAAGCCCGTTTTGAATAACAGGCCAAAAGGTCAAGGGGGAGTGGTTTATAAACATTCTCGTGCTAATGACTCGCAGGCCATGGGGGATCGCGTTTACGAGCCGCTGGTCGACATACGCGACCCCATGGAAGGGAAGATGGTCACCGACAGGTCGCAGTTACGCGACACTATGGTGGAGCTTCTCAAAAGAGCCGGCCGGTGCTTTAGATGTTTTAAACCATACACTGCCGACCACCTCTCCACGGGTGACTGTCCAGGCCGAGGAAAGCTGCCCATGATGCCGGTACGCCCTGGCCATTCAGTGAGATCCTCACACACAGTTTCACGTGCACTCTGTCTTGCAGCACGGAAACATAATGTGAACAGTGTGAAACTGATGCAAGCACCATTGGATGTAAGACATAATATGGCACCAGTGGTTCTAGTTCCTAAACTGAGCACTTTGCAAGCTGTTGTCAATAATGTGGTGAAAACTCGTCACACACATGCACAGTCTGGAACAACCCGGAAGGGTCTGCACAGTGATGTGGATCATTCTGATCGCATGTTGAAACCTGTGCACTTCAACCACATTCAATCCTTGGTTGCCCACCAGTTTACACTGGATGCATGTGCTAACCCCAATGGGGATAACGCACTTTGTACACAATATTATTCATGAGATACAAGTTTCTTGACGAAACCTTTATCTCATGAATTTGTGCGGATTAATCCACCTTTCAAGAATGCTGAGCTATTCTTAGATCACTACTTTGCTGAACGAGCAAAGGCTCCCAAGCACATGGGAGCATGCATCCTTCTACCCGCTTGGCGGGCTTTTACTGATGATCCTAGGCTGCGCCGGCTGCGCACCCTTATCCATTACCCAAAGGGTACCCGGTTATTCACACAACCGGACGTGGATCGTTCTGGCCGCCAGGAAATGCCTGGTATCCCTTGGCCAGTCAATGTATATTATCAACCCCCTGAGGGGGCAGCGGGATACTGCATTCGAAAGGTCTCACAAGACCATCCTCGTTTGACTTTTACTGGTCAGGTTGGGCATCAACCAACGTCCATCCTCTTTGACACGGGGGCAACTGGCACTGCCTATATCAACCCAACCTGTTGTCGTCGGTTAGGCTTGATGCCTAAGCATCCGAAATCCACATCCAATCGACAGCTGCGTCGCTTGCATCACCTACAGCAATTGGCACGCGCTACTCGTCATATTGTGGATCCTACAGAGTTTTCCACACCCCCACATGTGGATTCTTCTCCGTCCGAGGCTGAAGTCCTCCTTGCGGGCGGATCCTCCCTTCCTTCTTTGGGAGTGGTCGATGTTCCCTTAACCATTCAGGGTTACAAGGACACCGTTCGCTGTGTGGTCATTGACCTCTCTGACGATTATGACATCATTCTTGGCGACAATTGGCTCTATGAGCACGCCAGTGTCATTGATTATCGTCAGGGCCACAACCGTGTGGTTTTCTGTGGTCGCGAAATTACCTTTTGCAATTTTCCACGGGACCCTCCGGCTCTCCCTTCGCCCGCTCGCCGGTTGGGTCACTTGTGTTCCTTGGGATATGCTTGCCGCGCCTACCAGCGGGGTTCTCCTCTCCGTTTGGTTTTGGTTCGCCGGGTTAGCGATCTCCCTGCGGGGGATGCACCAGGCCCTTTGGCCACCACAGGTCGACAGACCACATCCCACACGGTGAATCCCGCACACATTACATCCCTATTGGAGGAGTACAAAGATCTCTTTCCTGATGAACTCCCTACTGGCCTTCCCCCAGATTGGGGGTGGCTTTGACCATTCCCCTAGAAGAGGGAACCAAACTGGTAAAGCGACCAACTTTCCGGTACAGTCCAAAGGAAATGGACGAGATCAGATCACAGGTAGATTACCTGTTGAGAAAAGGTCTGATCACGGAGAGCAGCAGCCCATTTGGGGCTCCAATACTTTTTGTACCAAAGCCAGATGGCAGCCTCCGAATGTGCATCGACTATCGAGCACTAAATAAAGCCACGATTAAGAATAAGTGGCCAATCCCTCGAATAGATACCCTTTTGGATCAACTGCAAGGGGCCAAGATCTTTTCGGCTATAGACTTGCAGCAAGGTATTACCAACTTCGGATTGACAAGGCCGATTGTGCCAAAACGGCTTTTGTGACGCCGTTGGGCCTTTACGAGTTCAAGGTACTCCCTTTTGGACTCGTGAATGCCCCAACGATATTCCAGCAGACGATGCACCATATATTTGGTGATCAAATTGGCAAACACATTCTGGTTTACCTGGACAACATCTTAGTGTTTAGCCAAACTGCTGAAGAACATCTTAAGCACCTTTGACAGGTGTTAGAAGTGTTAAGATAACAGAAGCTGTATTGTCGCATGCACAAATGTCAATTCAACAAGGAGGAAATCTCTTACCTGGGACATGTGGTGTCCCAAGAGGGTATACGCCCGGATCCCGAGGGGATCAAAAAGGTTAAGAATTGGCCCGTACCACAATGCGTAAAGTATGTACAACAGTTCCTCGGGCTGGCAAACTATTTTCGAAAGTTCATACAGGGCTATTCGTAAATGGCTACTCCCTTGACAGACTTGACCAAACAGAATGGCAAGTGGGAGTGGACAACGAAATGTTAAGAGATATTTGAGCATATAAAGGAGTGTTTAACCACAGCTCCATTGCTCAAGATGCCAGACCCTGAGAGGCCCTTTGAGGTCATAGCAGACGCATCTTAGACTGCTGTGGGAACAGTTCTGATGCAGGATAATCATCCAATCTGCTACACCAGCAGAAAGTTCCTTCCGGCGGAGTTGAACTATAGTGTGATGGACCAAGAAGCGTTGGCTTCTATTTACGCTGTCTAGTTGTGGAGGTGTTACCTTGAAGGGACACGCTTCAAACTAGTGACAGACCATTGTCCGTTAACTTACCTTAAGTCACAACCACAACTGAGCCGAAGACAGGCCAGGTGGTCTGAAATCTTACAACAATTTGACTTTGACTGGGAATATCGCCCAGGGCAAAAGAATGTGGCTGATCCACTCTCTCGCATTCCTCCAACTCCTGATGAACGGGAAGCCAGGAGGAAAAGTCAACTGATTGTCTGTGGCTTAAGAGTAATACACAAGCGGGGAGATAAGAAAAAGACGGTAGAGGCAGACGATCTGGCCTCCAGGATCCGTCGAGCCTATGGCCAAGATCCCCAACCTGCATCTGTAAAACAGCAGCAAGAGATGCGCTGTACAGACGGGTTATGGCTGCGAGGCAAATAGGTACATATACCAGCCAGTCTGCAGACTGAGATCTGCCAGTTGGCTCACGACCATCCAAGTGCAGGACACTTTGGTCAAGCCAAGACCCTAGACTTGGTCCAGAGGCATCACTGGTGGCCAGGAATGCGACGAGAAATACAACTACATGTTGATACTTGCCTGGTTTGTCAACAGGCTAAGTACTCTCGCCAAAAGACCCCAGGCTTACTACAGCCTCTGGGCATTCCTGAGGAGCCCTGGACTGAATTGTCCATGGACTTCATTACACAACTGCCAAAAACTAAGGGAGGTCATGATGCTATCGTCGTGTTCGTCGATAGACTGACCAAAATGGTCCGCTTCGCAGCCATGACCAACGAGCTCTCCGCAGAAGGAGCAGCTGACCTGTTGGTGCAAAATATGATAAGGCACCATGGTCTCCCCTCTCAGATAGTGTTCGACAGAGACGTTCGGTTCACTTCTTGGTTTTACAGGTACCTGGCCGAGAGGTGGAAAATTCAGCTCAACATGAGCACTGCGTACCATCCACAAACGGATGGAAAGACCGAAGTCATGAATCGGATTCTGGAGGACTACTTATGCAATTATACGCGTTCTGACCATGACGCATGGGATGAACTGTTAGTGTTGTGTAAACTACTAGGGGGTAGCCGGTTTACTCTAATTATTCACTGGGAAGTGATAATTGACATGAGATTGTACCTAGATAGGACAGAGGAGGCTGTTAGCTTTCCATAGGTCTTTGGATCATCCCAAACGGGTTAGCGGTAATGGAGTTATGGCTAGATAAAGCCGTAGTACTTAAGGACGGGCCCCTACTGTACCCGGGGATGAGATACTATCGATATGGTACATTCGATACGCTGTTCTGTCGACTGTGTACCGCTGCATGCGGGGGTCATGTGACCGACCCCGCATGTCAGCCTGTAATTCCATTGTGCCCACTCTCGCCTCCCAGCGGCTGCACCCGCACGCCGCAAGGCGCCGCGCGCACCCACTGCGCGTACGGCCACCCCGCGCCCGGCCCATCCGCAGGTCTGGGCCCACACTGCGCATCCGAAGAAGACGAGCGCCCCGCAAAGCCCGCCGGCCATCCGGCGGAGGGGGCCCCGCGGCCCCATCGGGCGCCTCGGCGGGAGCATCGCCCGCGAAAAACCCGAAAACCACGCCAGGTGGTTTCGGAGCCGGCGAGCGCGGACGGCGGAAGCGCGCCACGCGGCGCGAGAGCAAGAGGGGGGAGCCCCACCCGCGAGGGGGCCCCCCATTCGATCGGATCTTGGGGACATCGGTCGGCCAGGCGACGGCACCCGTGAGGGGTGCGGCCTGAATCGGCCCGGATCGGAGACCAGACCGCGCGCCCGGCCCCGTGGGGGGAGGCGCATGCTGTTGCATTGAGAAAGGAACCGGCGGGGTGGGGAGAATCTCCCCGCGGAATCCGCCGCGGGCGGGTCGATTGGAGCGGCGCATCGCCGCGGAATCGCGCACCGAGACCGGCGGTGGGAAGGCGCGGATCGGGAGCGCCAAGGCCAGGCGCGGGCCGGCGCAATCGGCCGCGTGGGCCGTCGGGTCGGGCGGCGAGGAGTGCCAGGACCCCGGAGGGGGGTGAGGCGCAGCGGCGGAGCGGACTGACCGCCCGTCCCGCGACCCCGGCTGCGCAGTGGCTGACTGGACTGCGTGTCGGGCGTGATGTGACAGCGGAAGCGGTGGGAAGCGACCCCGGAGTGACGTGAGGGGGTTTGCTGCATGTCGGACGAGTCAGGTCGCCGGGTGGGTGCCGAATAGCGCCCATGACCAGTACAGGCGCCCGGGGGGGTGCCGAATAGCGACCCCTGGGGGGTGCTGGCTGCCGGGGGTGTGGAATAGCGGCCCCTGGAGGGGGCCTGGCGGCAGGGGGTGTGCAGTGGCGACCCCTGCACAGTACTGTTAAGTACTAGGACCCAAGTGGAGCTGGAAAGGCGACTTCTAAGAGCCTCTGAGGAAGCTTTTGACTACCAGAAGATGTGGCCTGACTACCTAGCAGCTGCATTGGAGCAGCTGAGGAGGTATTTTTGACTCCTTAGCGGGTGGAGAGCAGTGCCATAGGAGCAGCTTCCTTGGAGTAGCTGAGAGGGTCGCTTATCCTTCTCAGTGGGTGGACAGCAGCAGACAGCAGCTTCTCTGGAGCAGCTGAGGGGTCCATAAACCCCCTTAGCTGGTGGATAGCAGCTTCTCGGCGTCTGGAGCTGACAACCCCTACATTCGCCCAACGACTTTGTGTGGAGTACGACAGCTCCCCAAGAGGCTAAGTAGGGTGCCTGAACACCAGAGCCTGACCTACAGAGGCCAGTAGGGTGCCAGTGCACCAGGCCCAGGGCCCTCCGAGCGGGCCAGTGTTAGTTTGGGGGCCGTCCCACTCCATTAGGGCATTTGGCCAGGAGGTCGGGGGGCGAAGGGCTGAAAGTCATGGATTGTACCTGACCAGCCTAGACAACTGTGAAGGGTTATAGGCCCACCTGGTGGCAACAGTACCTTATCCAGAAAAAAGGCTGACCCCAGGTTGAAGCCGGCGGCCGCCCCACAGTTGTTAGGGGGGTGCCAGTAGAAGTGGGTAGACGGGACACGGACCGGCTTGCACCTTACATAGCCCCCCAGGTGGCGGTCAGAGGGGGAGCTCTTGGTGCCTATCGCTCGTGACACAGGACGGTAGAAGAGCGGCCTATAGTGCTGCATAGACACTTCTACTGTTCCTAGCCTAGACCAGTACCCCCGAGCTGCCATCCGGGCGAGGTGTGGCGGAGGGGCTTCGAGCGGGTCGGGACGTGAGGCAGTTGTGTGGCCGTTCCCCGGGAAGTCCTCCCCAGGCAAGGGGGACAGGGAAGGTTCAGTTTCTGATCAATCGGTGGCATTCCCGGGGGTGTGGCAGGGAAGCCTCTCTTTTGAGGGGTGAGTAAAATACTTTTTGAGTATTCTTAAATTCCCTGTTGCTAACCTAGGAAGAAACTGGTTGTAAAGGGCTGTTCTGGAACTGTTGTGGTGAAGCCATTTGGCACCTTGTTGGTTGGGGAAGTATAGTACCCACTGACTTGGAGACGTCATTTGGTGGATCCTGGGGCTTCTCTGAGCGATATTAGGGACTACGCTCTGGGATATACCCAGGGTTGGACCTCCGTGCGGTCAGCCTACGGTCTACCTCAGTATCAGTTATCAGCATCAATCAGTTTCATCAGTTGTGCCGGGATTTGGGACGCAGTGCCGGACATTGGGACATTGTTGACATTCCTGCCATTCTTTATTTATTTGCTCTGCCATTCTTCGTTCGTTCGTGAGGCGAGTCCGTTATGACTGACCAGATGGATCATCATCAGTGTTATGGGACAGTGAGGGAGCCCATGGGGTCAGATTTTCGATCAGACGGATGTTTTGCAGCCAGTTCTGGTGCACAGACAGAACTGCAGACTGGACCTATCTCGGGTACGCTGGTTAGACCAAATGTTGACCAGCTGAGACCACGCTCTCCACTTTCTGCTGGATTTTTGTCGGTAGTTCAGCAGGGAGACCGACATGACATGGGAGAGACCGTAGGACCCAGTACCTCATATTCTTTGCCAGTTTTGCCTCAGCGTACGATGGCTGATCAGACAGACGGTCACTGGAGGTTTTCACAGCTATTGAGATCGACACTGCCACGTCACTCGGCCTCGAACTTGACAGTACAGATCAAACCGCGTGAACCACCCTTGTTCACCGGGGATAAAGGCCAGGACGTGAACTTTTGGCTCAGAACTGTCAAGAATTACCTCGATTTTGTGCAGTGTTCTGAACGCCAAGCAGTGTCATACATCATTTTGCAGCTGGCAGGCAATGCGAGGATTTGGTGGGATGCAGAGCTTGTTTCACGGGGAAATAAAAAGCCTAAAACGGTGGAGGACATCAAGAACCTTCTGAAAGCACAGTTTGAGAGTCCTGTGAGGGAAACACGTGCGAGGTTAGAGCTCCTCCGTTTATATCAGCGTCGGGGTGAGGATGCGCTTTCGTACATGGGGCGCATGAGGTCCTTGATGAACAGAGTGCCGGGATACGATGTGAAAACGGCCCTGCATCAATGGATCCTCGGTCTTAGGCAGCCATTCAGGTTGGAAGTAGAGGTGGCCACACTCGGGTACCGTCCGCTCCGTTGCGTCCGGTTCGTAAAAGTGAGTGTGATATTCGTCCGGTAACATCCGGTCCGCTGTTTGCCGTACTGCCGTCCGCAGAATCCGGCTCTCACTTTTTCTTCATCGTTATTTGCCGTTAAATTAACGGAGGGCGTGCGCGGCGTCCGGTCCGCGACAAAACATCCGTGGATTCATAATTTTTGGTCCGTTCTGTCCCGTAGGTACTTGCTTTCCAGCCACGGCAAGGTCAAGGCGAAGTTGCCAGGGGTTTCCATTTTGCAGCAGCTCGAATTGTGTTGGTTGCACGCTTCATAAACGTGTGTGGGCGTTTTCCAGGTCATGTGTTCTGCGGTTTGTAATACATGGAGTGTTTTGGAGAACTGAACAACACACAAGCCGTGTGTAAAGTTCCAGTGTATGGCATGCCAACCTGCACCACTTGTTGCGGCTGGTACTGCTGCATAGTACGCAGTGCGCACCACACTCCCATTGCAAGTCTTCCCGGCCATTGCAGCAAGGGTTGGGCATAGTTGCAATACCAAACGCGGATACACAAACACCCACATCACTTGAGGCAGGCGGCAAAGAGGGTTCACCTCTGAACACAGTTGAGCCACTCAACATACTTGGGAATGGGTGATACGTATCACATATAACGATGGGTTGTTGCGGCGGTACTCCACAGTTTCCACGCCAGGGCAGCGAGTGTAAAGCCCATCCAACATAGTACGTCGAAGTTCAATAGCTCAACACATGAAAACGGGCAATGAATAATACGAGTCGTTACTTGTTATCGTCCATCTCTACCTATTGCACCCTCACTGCGGCGGTACTCTAGAAGTTTCCACGCCAGGGCAGCGACTGTAAAGTCTATCCACCAATCGTAGTACTTGTTGGGACGCATTTCTTGAATAAAATTTTTTTCTATCTATATGATACCCAAGGTTCATCCACCACTCAACATAGTGTGTTCAAGGTGTGCACATCAACACAGGACAACGGAATATTACAAGTCATGATATCTTATCTTCTATCTCTATGGTAACCGCACCCTTGCTGTGGCGGTACTCCACAGTTTCCATGCCGGGGCAACGAGGGTGGTCACCGGTGATCCAAACTTTGGAATCCAAAGTCACTACTTCCCTCCCTTCCCTCCCTTCCCTCCCTTCCCCCCCTTCGTGCGTCGATGCGCTAGCTTCTGCTGCGACCATCCACTCTCTGCCATCTGCCACCCTAGCAAGCTTAAATGATCCACGCTCTCGGGCTTGAGAACCATGCGCTTGGCCCGAACTATTAGACCGGCCTTGGAAAAAGATCGTTCACTACTGGCACTGGAGGCCTGCAACACAACCAAAAATACTCAGTACTTCTCAGGCTGTGAACTTCATAAGGGCACTGCGGCATATATGCACAGCCAGTTGTACTCACCCACTCACCTGTGTTGCTAGTATTCGACGTGCAAGCCTGGCCACCAAGGGGAAGCCGGTATGATTCTCTCGCCACCAATCCCCTGCACTCCATTTCTTTTGATACTCACATGTTGGTGTCCATTTCAATTCAAACCACCTTTCGACTTCGGCCTCGATGGGGTCCATGTGCTGTGGGGAGGATGGGGCCTGTCTTCTCCTCTTTGATCGTCGGGAACGTAGTGGTCCCTTAGGTGGGGGTGATGCCGCGTCAAGCCAGCTCTGCTGCACAGCCTGTGCTGCAGCCTCTTGGGATGATGAGCCTGAGGATTGGACTTCGGGCGCCTTCACCACGTGCCTCAACTGCAGAAGTCATATGCATGCTGTTATTCACACAAGCAAAAACTATCAACAGTTGGATGCAGATATTCACAAAGGCAAAGGCCACAAATCAGACCTCAACTCACCAATGCCGTCATCTCTTTCTTCAACATCGCTTGGAACTTTGCCAGGGTGTCATATTCTTCCACCACATTCGGCCAATCGTCAGCGTTGTTCCAGATCCTCCTCATCCTGTGCAATGTATTCCTCCTTCCGTCCACAGCCGCCGCTAATGCCCAGCAATATATTAGATTGACATTATCACAATCCGCACACAATTTCTGTGTGAACTCAAAGGCGAAGTCATGCAACACAGGTTTTGTGTGTGCATCGGTGTCACTGACATACAGCCGGTCGTAAAGCAACTTCAGTACATTATATAAGACATCCGATATGGTGATGTAGTCGCCCCCCTCACATCGCTCAGACAATTCCCGTATACACTCCAGGACTGGCAGCGCTTGTTTGAAAATGCACCACCCAGATGCTGGTATAATGATCTTAGCAATTGCTTGTCATGCTTTCCCAACAAACCTCTAATCGCGCTACATGTCGCTCCACTCGTCGGGCACCAAGTCCCCAGACGCAATATTCGCTTTGGACAAGCCTGCTCCATTTCATTGTCAGGAACCGTCAGATCTGCATCAGGATCATCGGGCAACACAGCAACATCATCATCTTCCCTTACACCCGAGTAATCCTCCTCCTCATCATCGGATGATACATTGCCGGCCCCTGCCTCCTTTAGCAGCTTCTTTTGCACGCGGCGGAAAACACTCCAAGCAGTGGGCGATTTGTGAAAATGAGTTGCCAATTCGCGAAGCGGCTTCATGAGCTGCTGAAACTCGTCAACATTTTGGAAAGCGGCCTTGACTGCGGTATTTAACAGATGGCAAATGCAGGGGTGCCAATCAAAAATATCCTTCTTCTCGGCTGCGGAAATCATATTGGAGGCGCAGTCCGTGGTGAGAGCCACACGATCGCATGGCGACTCGTCCTGAAACGCACGCACAGGGTCCGCTTCCATCTCCGACTCCGTCATGACTTGGTCACGCGGAACTACAGGTGCAGGCCATACTTCAATCGGATCTTTAGCAAGACACGGCTTATTGCGTCTGCAGTGTGGCTCCCAGGGAAGCTGGTAGTCCCTGTCACCACCAACGTGTTGTGCTTTAAAAGACG